>AWUE01015867.1:0-79332 GCA_001974825.2 Corchorus olitorius | reverse complement strand
TCTCGAGTGGTCGTGCCCGAGCACCTTTACTCGAGATTAGACCCGTCATAGTTAAAACGCCTCTTTATTAATTGAAACTTACAATGGTGGCATGAAATGCAAACAACTACAATAACTGAAAATAAATATGGCATGCATGTGTTTAACTACTAATTACCAAGCTAACTTAAATTAATTACAAGCCCAAATATAATTGAATTAACAAATAAACTTAAAGAAACTAGAAGCTAATGGCCAAAGTGGACAACTGGGGACTTTTCTGCACATCAAGCAAATAATTAGCAACATTCAGGATTCAAAATCGCATGAATTAAAAATCAATAACATAAATCGAACACTCAATTACACAACTCTAACACGATTTCTAAAATCAGGGACCAAATTGAACAAGGAAGAAAATAAAGTCTTTAAAAGAACAAAAACGCAAGTTAAAGAATATACATGATTTAAATAAGAACTCTTAATCAAAACAACCCAAAAAATCAAATTTTAAGCCAAAAAAAAACTTTAATCTTAAATTAAAATTTACTCCCCAAAAGGATCCATTAATACCCCTCAAATTGGTCTTAATCCAAAAATTATATTCTCATTCTAAAGTTTGATTTCTAAATTAAAATTAGCCCATTCAACTTATTCTGCAGGGTGTAAAAATGCTAGGAGATGCATAAGTCTGCTTTGAGAGGAAAAGAAATAAAGGAGGGTGCAAGGAACATCCCCAAAATATGCCAAGACTACTCTATTAACTTATGTATTTGGTATTTTGTGACTAAGTGAACAAAATGTAACATGAAAACTCCTTTTTTTTGGCATCTTTGTACAAATATGATGTAAAGCATATTTTTTTTGTGATTTCCAATTTCTGTATTTTTGGTCTTTTTGTGCAAACAAAAATAGAAGAAATTGGGCCACTATCAACTATCAAAAGGCCCAAACGCAAGCCCAAGTATTAAATGCCCTAAAGTTAAAATGTCTAAGTGCAAGCCCAATGCCCAAGTGCAAGCCCAAAGCTAAATACATCTAATATAACTCCAAGGTTCAAGATAACAAGGTAAGACTAAAACGCTCAATATGGATTGACATAATTTAGAAAAAGAGTCCTATTATAAACATGCATACAATGCAAAACTAACCAAATTAAATGTCTAACAAATTAAAATGCCTACCAATAAAATGGATGCGCTATGCAACTTAAAAAGACCATGCAAGACAATTAAAAGGGAAAATATTTTTGGGTTTTGATCCTGAATACAATGCAATCTAACCAAGTATACACATTTAAATGGACATGCTAATTTAAGCTAGTAATGAAGAAAAATGACCAAATGCCCCCTGAAGTACAAATGATCAAAATGCCCCTGAATGTGAAAATGACCAAAATGCCCCTAGATGACCCTAATGCCAATTAAACAACAAATTAACTTAAATAAAGGATATAGGACAAAAATGGGTGTCTACAGGTTGCTATTAGACTTGTACAAGGTTCGGGCTGCCCGCCCAAACACGAAGGCTCATTCGAAATTTGGGAGGGCTTGGACAAACATATAAGGCCGATGTCGGGCCTTGGAAAAGTCCTTTTTAAAAATGGGTCGAGCCTTGGTTTTGATGTTTTAGACCCGAGCCCGGCCCGGCCCGACCTGAATTAGCATAAATATTATAAGCTTTTTTTAGATAATAAATATTATAAATTATTTTATTATTTATACATATTTATAATAATGTTAAACCTTAATTTAAACTTGACAAAACTCTACTAAAATCTAATTTCTTTATCAAAACTTATTTATATTTGTTTTATTATTTTTAATTTTTAATTTTTATTTTTTAATAAATTATTATTATTATTTTAAAAAATTATATATGGGCGGGCTTTATACGGACTTTGGTCATGTCTTAAAAAATATGGACGGGCCTTGAACAAAACTATAGGCCCGGTTTTCGGGTCGGACAAATATCAAGTCTAGACCCGACTCGGTCCATGGACATGTCTAGTGGTTATAGACTTGATACAGAATGGTAATGTTGAACTTCACAATCTTGGTGGTCTTATTGTTCATGTCCGACACCTTTTGAGTCGTGAGTGGAATTGCAAACTCCAACACACCTATTGAGAAGGAAATTTTTAAGATGATTGGCTGCCACTGTTGCGTGTGAACTTGATGTTGATCTAGAACTTTTACCTGAACCACCTGATGGAATCAAATCCTTACTAGCTGTTGATGCAAGGGGAGTCTCCTTCCCTCGCTTATTCTGTAATAGATAGTTGCTACTGTATTGCTTGTTTTCCAAGAAAAAATACATATTATATATATATATATAATAATATATATATATATATATTATATATACTAAATATTATTTGAAACACCCAGGGATATTACTAAAAGCTCCTTTTGAGAATCGATGAGGAAGCTTGGTTTGAACATTTTTTTGTCCTTTTATGTCTTTTCTCATTTGGTTAATTACTAAGAAGGCCCTTAGTTAGTTTCTCACCATTTCCTTTTCCTCCAGCCTTTTTTTGTATTTGCAAAAGTTTTTAACCAATTGAATGTGAAAGCATTTATTGACCATCAAATCATGTATTATTTATTTATTAAGAAGGCCCTTAATTAGTTTCTCACAATTCATTTGGGTCTTTTGCCACTTTTTTGGAAGACTCATTTGCCCACTTTGTGTCCTCCTTTTGTTCTTCCTAATTTTTCTATTTTTGTAATTTTATGTGTAAAACCCACTAAAGTCTTCAGACTAATTGGTTTTGTTTTAATTTAATGATTTTCTTTTAAAAAATAAAAACGTCTCTCATAGAAAGAATTTAATTAGATTTATGAGAAAGAAGATATTTTAAGTAGCAAAGGTTAATGTCCGAGAATAAAAAATGGATTACAAGCTACGATTTTATCAACAAAAAATGAATTTTACAGTTACAAAACTCAACCACCATTATTAATAAGTTATATATATAGAAAATTGAGATCCATTTAAATGGCAAACTACTTCACAAATACACAAAATACTAATAAAATTTCAAAATTTTGAAACGAAATCCTTTCTATATTCAAATAATAATAACAAAATCTATAACAAAGAATGTCCGGCGCGCCAGCGCGGACCGATCAACTTGTATATACTATATATTATTTTTTGAGGCTATAAAAATTACTTTAAGGCCAAATTGAGGATTAATGTGGTGGCTCCTTTTGGCTTTTTTTGGTCTTTTCTCACTTTTCGGGTGACTAAAAAGGCCCTCGATGAAATTCCTCCCTTACTTTTCGTGTTGCCCTTTTTTGTAATTTACTATTTTTATATTTATGATTAAGTGTGTTTTAATTACATATTCATTGTGTGTGGTTATTAGGATTTACCGGTTCAACTCCTCTGCCGGATTTCCAAAGGACTAGTGCTATAAATTTATCTTCAATAATGGTTGATTCATGGGTAAACTATTGACATTCCAGTTCTGTTTTCCTTTTGTCTTCATTTCTATTTGGGTGGGTTTCTTCTTCCCTAACATTTCTCTGAATTGGTTTCACATGAAATCCGTTCCGTTTCCTAAAATTTCCAAGTGGACGTTGATAAGATCCTTTCATTTAATTTAGCAGCGCCTTAAGATGACATAACCTAAAGTGGAGAGCTTTCACTTCTCACCGCAACATTTTGAGGTAAATCTGGATTTATTTGGATTTATATTATAGTTAGCCAATGCTAAGTACAATGATTTTGTGAGCATTGTGTAAATTACATATGTTCCTGCAAATGCTCTCAACTAATTCAATTTTCCTACGACAACTATACATGCTCCTTGACTACAAAAAATTAGGCATTCCTTTATGCAGAAGCCAAATTTTTTCACCTACCCGAGTTCATTAATTCAACAAGTGCAATCAAGATTAAAAAATGACCGCAGCGTACTATGTTTTTTTAGATGATCAACGTACATTTCAAGCAACAATTAATATTAGCTTTATTTTGATGAATTATCTATAGATGGAGGAGTAGAATATTAGCTTTATTTTGATGAATTACCTAGAGATAGAGTAGAATTTGGATAATGCACTTTTATAATGAAAGAGAGGTCATATGTTTTACTTTATATATGCGAATTATTTGTTTCGATGCATGAGTTTCTCCTAACTGATTAACTTATAGTCAATGCAATATCTTCTTACTAATCGACTTAAACAACTACAAAAAAAATATAGTCCAAATAAGAAGATGACTGCAGCGCAAGCGCAGGCCGCCCTGCTTGTACATATTATTTGAATAGACATATGAATTTACTATTTGATCCCATGTTTGGGTTGATGAGGGGCTATATTATTAAACATTCTAGTCTTTTTCCACCTACCAAATTACTTTAAGACCCTAAACTTTGGTTAATGTTGAAATGGATAACTCTACTTTTTAGTCTTTTGCCAAAGATGAATGTGAACACAATCAATTGTCGTTTTTAAAGCAAGTTTATCACATAAATGCAATATTGATTTTTTTTTTAGAAAATGCATTATTATACATTTCATGTTCAAATAGAATGATTATAGTCTTATTTTTCAAAAAAAAAAGAGAATGATATATTCTTTTAAATTCATGAAATGATGATTTTTTTCTCCATCCTTCTATCTTTATTGGATCAATTAAGCGATAATAATTCTAAAAAAGGGGAAGTTGTATGACAACAACTACAAAAACTTGTATTTTCTACAACAGCATGTTTTAAGGCACTAATCTATATTTTACTTTGCCAGATTAGTTCTTCAATTATAAGATATGCTCAAAATATCTAATTTGCTAACCACCTACTCACATATATCATAAAAACCGAGAGGAAAAAAAAGAACTCTATAACTAAAATTATTTACTAGCCACAAATCACGAATACTCGACGCGCCTGTGCGAGCCGATCGACTTGTATATATTATTTATAAAATGAATGCCATGATTATTTTACATGGACTTGGGCTCCACTGCTTTGTTGTAGCTTGCAACACGATTTATTAGCATATATAGCATGGTTTTTGAAAACCAAACCGGTCGGTCTGATCGGTTAAACTGAATATCGGAGGCCTATCCGGTCCTAACAACTGTGTCACTTTCCGGTTGGTCAATTAAGTCACCACCCGATTTTAATCGGTTCAACCGCCGATTGGACCAGAGAACCAGATCGATTTTGACCGATTCTGGATTTGTTCACTAGATTTAAAATTTAAAATTTTGAAAAAAGATTTGTTGTTAGTGGGATTTGAACCCACAACATAGTAAAAAGGATATAAGCTACTTAACCAATCTACCAGAAAGACTACATATTATTTAAATAGACATATGAATTTACTATTTGATCCCATGTTTGAGTTAATGAGTGGCTAGATTATTAAACATTGTAGTTTTTTTCCACCTACCAAATTACTTTAAGGCCCTAAACTTTGGTTAATTTTGAGATGGATAACTCTACTTTTTAGTCTTTTGCCAAAGGTGAATGTGAACACAATCAATTGATTTTCTTTTTAGTCTTTAAAGCACGTTTATCACATGAATGCAATATTGATTTTCTTTTTAGAAAATGCATTATTATACAATTCATGCTCAAATAGAATGATTATAATCTTATTTTTTAAAAAAAAAAAAAGAAAAAAGAATGATATAGTCTTATAAATTCATGAAATGATGATTTTTTTTCTCCATCCTTCTATCTTTATTGGATCAATTAAGCGATAACAACTCTTAAAAAAGGGAAGTTGTATGACAACAACTACCAAAACTTTTATTTTCTACAACAGCATGTTTTAAGGCACTACTCTATATTTTACTTTGCTAGATTAGTTCTTCAATTATAAGATCTGCTCCAAATATCTAATTTGCTAACCACCTACTCACATGTATCATAAAAATCGAGAGGAAAAACGTTGCAAATAATCATAAGATCTACTCCAAATATCACATGCGCCACCACCACCTCAAAACGTTGCAAATAACGTTGTGCAGGATGCAAATAATCAGCAAGTACCACCTATTAGGCAAGGTATGGAACAACAAGCTTGGATGGGGAGAATGTCGTTGCACCTCTCCCTGATCCTGTCTTGAAGCTTCCTGAGATGGTCGCTGACAATATTGAGGAGGCTAATAATGTTGAAGCTCGTGTCATTGCTTATGTCCCTCCACATGTCAGAATTGGCAATGGGAATGGCAACGGCAATTTACGCCATCCTCAACAACGACCACCTCAAGTTGGAGGACCCATACCCAACGCCCAAATAGAGGCACACAGACAAGTCAACCAGAATCATATCAGAGAGATAATCGAAGATATGATTGGTCCTGCTTTCAGAAGGGTTGGCCGACCATCATTCCACAAACCATACCCCGAGGAGTATGATAGAATTCATCCACTCCCTCGAGGTTATAAGGTGCCTGATTTCACGAGTTTCTCAGGAACATCAAGTGAATAGTCCACCTTAGAGCATATTGCTCGCTTTACAGTTCAATGTGGAGAAGTTAACTCTGGCTACCACAAACTGTGGCTTTTCCCAAATTCTATCTTTGGGGCAGCTTTCACGTGGTATATTAATTTACCACCTAACTCAGTGAGGACTTGGGAAGAAATGGAAAGAATGTTTCATACATAGTTCTATAGAACTGAACTTGAAATATCAATGCCCGATCTGTCACGCTTATACCAGAAAAATGGAGAGCGGGCTGAAGATTACTTGGCACGTTTCAAAAAATTAAGAAATCGATGTTGTACTCCACTTCCTGAGTAAGAGTTCGTGAGACTAGCTCATAATGGGTTAGACATAGAACTCAGAAAGAAGTTTGAAAGAGTAGAGTTCAGAGATTTCTTTGAAATGTCGACCAAGGTGGGTAGATATGAAGCTTTGCTGCGTGAAGATTATGAACGACGAAGTTCATCTTATGGCACTTATTATTAAGAGCCAAATTTTGAACTCGGCGTAGTAGAAATCAAAGCTGATCGACCCATTGAATGCCCCTCACTTGTCAAAGCTGGCTTAGGTCATCCACAAACGCAAGAACGTCTTGCTATGATGTACCAACGTCAGGCAGACAAAAGACCTTATGATGGAAGTAGAACTTATTCCTTTGGCGTATCAAAGACTAATGAAGTTTTTGATTTCTTGTTTAAGTCAGAGATGATTAAACTTCCACCAGGTCATGTTCTTCCGTCACCAGATGACCTCAAGGGCAAGGAGTACTGCAAATATCATGACTCATCGAAACATGCCACCAATAATTGCACTGTATTCAAAAACATAGTGCAAGAAAAGATTGATCGTGGCATCTTCAAGTTTCCTGAACTTCCTAAAAAGATATGGGAGTCGACAAAGACCCTTTCCCTGCTCCAGTACACATGACGACCGTCAATTTCCCAAAAGATGGTCGAGTAACTAGAGAGGCAAGGGTTGATGAGGTCATGAATGATGAGCCCACAAGCAAGAAAAAGCGGTTAAAGTTGGCTACCACATCTGGTACAGCCAAACCTCAAAAGGTAAACAAGCTCAATCAGTATTTCACTCCAAAAGATCAAGCCAACAAAATTACTGCTAAAATAGTGAATGATTGGCATGATCGTTCTAAGGCTCCAAGGTTGGTCATACGACAAAGTAAGACCCCCAGGAGGAAGATCAAATATCCATCATCTGATGATGCCATGGATGATTCTGATCAACCACCAGAATTGGATGCAAAGAAAGGAGTTCGAAGGAAACTTGATTTCTCAACTTCAACTCCGAACAAAGAAAGATCCAGAGATATTGTTGCTTCGAAAGCTGACAACAACCTGGGAATTTGGATAGATGAAATATACTTTCCAACTCCCAAGAAAAGACAGATGAAATCTTCTTCAGCACCATCTTATTCTTTGATACATGAACAACCAACTGGGGGGCAAACATCTAATTCACAAGATAAATCACCACTTGCAACACACCCCAAAAAGGCTAGAGGTGAAATTCGGCCTTGGTTGGATAAAAGAAAAGTTGAGTATCGTGCTGCAGCCGTCAACAAAGAGATACAACTACGCCAAAAACAGGTTGATCAAACTTTAAGACCTCGAATGGTCAAGCCACCTTCTAAAGTCAAATATGGAGTGTGGCAAAAAGTTCAACATCTCAAGTTTCCTATTCAAAAAAGAAACAAGAATACTTGGAGAAGGCGTGAGTTAAGAAAGAGAGCTAAAGCCAAGAAGAATATTCAAGCCATGACTTAGCATCAAGGGCCCAAGTGAATGAAGCAGATGTGCTACTTTACAGACAAATGGCCATGGATGCATTAATCATTGAAGATGAACCTGAAAAGGACATCTTTAGTGATGATGTAAAGGGAACCTATTATAGGAATTTTCTCTATAGTGCATTGCAGAAAAAGCTTGAAACATGGCCGCCATTTGAAATCACTGACAATTTGCTCAATATTGAAGAGAATCTCCCACATTGGCAGCTCGAAATTTTGCTTGAAATGAAGCTACGAGAAATGGAGGATTCTGCCACCCTATCAGCTAATGTGGCTAATCACACAAACATTTTTGACGAGATCACCATGGATGAGCTTGATCGCGCACCCATGAAACTCGATGATCTCAAAGACGAAGTACAAGATCCCTTGCTCAAAATCGATCTTGGTACAGATGGCAAACCAACGCCACCTTACATTAGTCAGTTATTGGCCGAAGAAGACAAGCCATGCTTTGTTGCCTTACTAAAAGAATACAAAGATTGCTTTGCTTGGGATTATGACGAAATGCCTGGTCTAAGTTGAGATTTGGTTGAACATCGCCTCCCAATCATTGAGGGATATCGACCATATCAACAACCTCCCAGGAGAATGGCAAATGATGTCATCCTTCAGGTCAAAGAGGAAGTTGAAAGACTTATCAAGGCTAAATTCATCTGCACCGCAAGGTACGTTGAGTGGATTTCTAACATAGTCCCAATGGTTAAAAAGAATGGTAAAATTCGAGTATGTGTTGATTTTCGCAACTTGAATTCTGCCACTCCTAAAGACGAATATCCAATGCCTGTTGCATATCTTTTGGTCGACAGAGCCGCCAAACATAAGGTTTTATCCTTTATGGATGGACATTGTGGCTACAACCAGATCTACATAGCAGAGGAGGACATCTCAAAAACAACATTTCGGTGCCCTGGAGCCATTGGTACTTTTGAGTGGGTAGTTATGCCTTTTGGACTCAAAAATGCTGGTGCAACCTATCAGCGGGCAATGAATGCCATTTTCCATGACATGATTGGTAAGTTCATGGAAGTTTACATTGACGAAGTAGTGGTAAAGTCACATAATACTCTTGACCACCTCGATCATTTACGACGGTCATTTGAAAGAATGAGGCAACATGGATTAAAAATGAATCCATTAAAATATGCTTTTGGCGTTGGTGCAGGTAATTTCCTTGGTTTTTGGTCCATCAACGAGGCATTGAGATAGACCAAAACAAGGCAAAAGCTATCATACAAGCCCAACTGCCCGCCAATAAACAAGGACACCAATGATTCCTTGGTCAAGTCAATTTCTTATGAAGATTCATTTCCAACACTGTTGGTAAAACTAAAGCGTTTTCACCACTGTTGAAGTTGAAAGACGGAGAAGGCTTCCAATGGAATCAAGAGCATCAAGAAGCTTTTGAGGCAATAAAAAACAACTTGATATCGCCACCTGTCTTAGTTCCTCCTAAAAAGGACAAAGCCTTATACTTGTATATATCAGTCAAAGCATCCTCTTGTTGGCTCAAGAAGTAGAAAAGGGAAAGGAACAAGCAGTGCATTACCTTAGTAGGACTCTTACTGATGTAGAAACCAGATACAGTCCTATTGAAAAGTTTTGTTTGTCACTTTACTTTGCAGCAATAAAGCTTCAGCACTATATGCTCTACTTTAACGTGTGCATTATTGCCAAAACTGATATTGTAAAGTACATGTTGACATGACCATTACTTAAAGGTCGATTGGGGAAGTTGTGTTTAACACATTATGAATTTAGCTTCAAGTATATTCCTCAAAAAGCAGTAAAAGGCCAAGTTGTTTCTGTCTTTTTGGCCGACCACCCTTGTTTGAACTTGGGAGAGGAATTCGAAGATGCTAATGAAGTTATGGAAGTGTGTTTACCACCCTGGATCCTAGAATTTGTTTGATCAAGTACTGCGCAATCAGCAGGCGCAGGAATTGTTATCACATCACCACAAGGTGACTGGACCACAATGGCCTTTCACTTAGACTTTGATTGTACTAACAATCAAGCTGAGTATGAAGCGCTCATTATTGGTTTGGAATTACTTAACGAAATGAAGGCATCTTAGTTTATATTAAGGGTGATTCATTACTGGTGATAACTCAACTCACGCAAGAGTATAACTGCAATGACAATACAATTATTGGACAAATTTAACAATGTGAGCATTTAGCACATACCCAGACATCGAAATGAAGGGGCAAATGTCGCTGTGCAACTTGCATCAGACATTACCTTTCAGAATAATATCTGGAGGAAACTGGTAAACGTCAAAAGACGTATTTTACCATCCACCTTTAAAAGGAATAACGTGTTCGAAGTCTGCAACATTGTGCATAAACATTCCGACTAGCAGGAACCTTTTATCGAGTACTTAAAAGATCCAATTGGGAGGTTTGATCGACGTATTAGGACCTTGGCCACACATTTTGTTGTCTTGGCCAATGAACTATACAGAAAAGACCTCGATGAAGCTCTTTTAAGATGTTTGGATAAAGGTGAAGCTCGGAAAGTTGTCAAAGACATGAATGAAGGCTTGTGTGGCGCACACCAAGCTGAAAGAAAAATGAGATGGCTTCCACGCCGTCACGGCTTTTACTGGCCGACTATAATGAAGGATTGCATGGAATTCGCAAAGGGATGCAAACAGTGTCAGAAATATGGCCCTATTTGGAGGCTCCCTACCGAAGAATTGCATTCCATCATTAAACCATGGCCTTTCAAAGGTTGGGCAATTGATCTAATTGGCAAGATCACCCCACTGGCCAGGGGAGGTGTGCGTTTTATTATTGTTGCAACCGACTACTTTACTAAATGGGTAGAGGCAAAAGCAATGAAAAGCACCACTCACTCAGATGTCAAAAGTTTCATCAAAGAACACATCATTTATCGCTTTGGAATTCTAGAGACGATTACAACTAATTGTGGTACTAACTTTGATGGAGAAATAACAAGTGACTTGGAAAGAAAATTTGGCCTCAAGTTTGTTAAATCAACGTCCTACTATGCATAAGCTAATGGGCAGGCCGAAGCTTCGAATAGAGTCATGATCAGCATAATATAAAAAATGCTGAAAGATAAGCCAGGCAAATGGGACAAAGCATTGTCCAAAGCCTTGTGGGCTTATTGGATGTCACAAAGATCATCCACTGGAGTAAGTCCATTCAATTTAACTTATGGCCACGATGCTATGGTACCTATGGAACTATTAGCCAAGTCGGCCAGGGTTGCCTTTCAAAATGACTTACAGTGGTATGATTATAATGACGCTATGATGATCAAGCTTGAAGATCTAGAATCAGAAAGACTTGATGCATTAGATCATCTACAAGCACAAAAGAGAAAGGCAGAAAGGCACCACAACAAAAAAGTTCGCCCAAGAAGTTTTATCGAAGGTGAGCTAGTTTGGAAAGCCATTTTGCCTATCGGTGCTCATGTAGATGGAATGGGAAAGTGGTCACCCAAATGGGAAGGACCATTCTGAATCAAAAAAGTGTTAAAAATGGCGCTTATTGGTTGGAAACAAAAGATAATAAATCGCACCAAA
Source organism: Corchorus olitorius (assembly GCA_001974825.2). Lineage (NCBI taxonomy): Eukaryota > Viridiplantae > Streptophyta > Magnoliopsida > Malvales > Malvaceae > Corchorus > Corchorus olitorius. The sequence continues at coordinate 67,541 of AWUE01015867.1, read as the reverse complement.
GATTTATCAATGGGCGATATCTCAAGAAATATTATCCAAACGCTTGGGAAGCAAGAAGTGAACCTCAACCTGAATTTAATTCATTACCTTAGGATCCTGATGATTTGGCCATGAGTCAGCTCACGACCAATAGCTTCACCAATGTATAGTCAACTATTGAAAACGCTTCGAGGACTTAGCCGCCACAATTGCGTTCTTGCGGCTTTTAAAATAAATAAAATATTTTTATTATATTCGTTGGTTGATCGAGCTAAAATTAACCCTATTTTTATGATCATTTTCCTATGTTTTTTACTATTTTTATGTGGAATTTAACCTTATTTTGTTAGTATTTGTGTTTTTAGGTCTTGAAGACAAGAAAAGTGGAAACTTGTTGTTTTTCACTATTTTTGAAGCTAAATTGATGACTTTTCACACAAATATGGACAAACCAATTTGGAGTGAAGATTTGGAGATTCGAAGTTCGTGTTTGAAGATTTATTAAAGATAATTTGAAGATTTGAAGACTATTGAAAAATGATCTCAAGAGTCAAGAATTGAAGATTGGAGCTTAAATTGCGAAGGATTGAAGACAAGCCATGAAGAAGCCCGAAAGCTAAGGAATTTTGGATATTTTATATGGGATAATACTCAGCCCATATAAGCCCACAATTGGAATTTGAATCCCAATTTGTGCCGCCTATATCAAAGGAAATATCCAATTCCCGGTTCTAGTCCTAACAGGATTAGGATTCAGCGCAGTCTCGGTAGAAAAATCACAACTTTCTTTTGAAGTCCAAGACCCAGTTCTGCTATTTTCAAGCCCAAAATCGACGTCGAAGGTCCTGCACGAATCCAGAATTTTTTAGGATCCTATTTTGACTAGGATTTTGGTTCTAGGAAGACTTTTAAACTAACGCAGAGACCAAGTCAGCCTTAAAAACGTCCTAGACTCCTATCCTACTTAGAATTGGAGTTTCTAGAGTTATTTCCACTATAAATAGCCACCCTATGTAACACAAATCACATACCTACATACACACACAATATCTAGATAATTTTCTCTTCTTCTTTTTCTCTTCTAGTTCTAGTTTTTCTTCTAGTTTTAGGGATAGGGTGCCGCACCCTCTCTTTGCATAGAGAGGGGCGGCATCCCTAGGTTATTCAAGAGGAGGATCTCCCCTTCAAGTCCTGTAAGTTTTCTTCTTTTTCTTTGGATGCTCACTCAATTCATGAGTGAGTAATCCTTTTCTTTTCTCCAATGTAGAATTTAATTGATCTCTTGACTTATATCATGGTGAGATTTTGTGCTTTTATGTGAAAATTAATAGGGTATTTCTTAATATCTCTGCATGAATTCTATGTTGCTTGTTTTGATAGATTGAAGCATGCACTTTCTTGATAAATTAAGGTGCATTAGCTAAATTAAAATCTTGAAGGATCTTCGGATTTAATTATTTGGTAGCAATTGGAAGCAAAGGATCTTCCTTCCAAGGGATTTAAGAATCTTTGACCAATTTTTAATTGCCCATTGTGCTTGTAAATTACTAGATCTTAATGCTTTATTCTTGAGTAATTATCACACTGGATCAAGACGTAACTGTTTAAAGAATAAAAGGGATAATTCACACTGGATCAAGAGCTTTATCTAATTAAGGTAATTTAGGATTAAATTCCATGCAAGCTATCCATTGTTTTCATAATTTTTAGATATCAATGATCCGTGTTATTATTGTCAAGAGGGATATTAATTCTATGTTGGAGGGTTTTCTTAATTATTTTCTCATTTATCCTCTGCTTTTTAATTAATTGTTTTTTTTAATTTTCTTGATTGCTTTCTTAGAGAATTTAAATGACTAGTTTGATTTGATTTAATTCTACTTTCAAATTCTTCTTTATTTTGTTTGTTTGTTTTAAGAAAAAGAACAATAACCTATCTCTCTGTGGGATCGACCGCTACTTGCCCTAGCTATCTTTAGTTAGTAAATGTTAGGATTTTTATTTTTATGATTGTTGACGACCGATCGTAAATTTTGGCGCCGTTGCCGGGGAGATTGTTTCTTATTTTCTTTTTCTTTTTCTTTTCTATATTCGATTTGCAGTTGATCATCTCTGTTTTGTAGGAAAAATCCAATGGAGCAACAACGTTCGTTAAGAGAGTTTAATTTCAATTGTGAATTGCCGCCACTCTGCATTGACTATCCAGCCATGGATACGTCATACAAGCTGAATTCTGGAGTGATCCGCATGCTGCCAATCTTTCAAGGAGATTCTCATGAAAATCCTCATGTGCACTTACAAAATTTCTTTATATGGTGTGCTGCGACCACTGGGATGCCTGAAGAACAAGCAAGACTTCAAACTTTTCCTTTAACATCGGAAGGAAAAGCAAGGAGTTGGTTCCTGACTCTGCCGTCAAAATCCATAACTTCTTGGAAGGAGATGGAGACAGTGTTTTTGAACAAATACTTTCCAGAGGCCAATCAAGCTGATGTAAGGAAAAGAATTTCATCCTGTCAACAACTACCTGAAGAGAAGTGGCACCAATACTGGGAAAAATACAACAAGATCTGCGCAAGTTGCCCTTACCACAACCTAAGTGAAGCACTGCTGATTCAAAACTTTTATGATGGCCTTCTCTATGAAGATCGAACCTATGTTGATGCTGCTAGTGGAGGAAGCCTAACACTCAAAACCCATGAAGAAGCAAGGAAACTACTCAACACTATGACAGAAAACATCCACCAGTTCAACATGACAGATGAACACTCAATAACTAAATCATTAGAGAGGGAATTTCTCACCAAAATAGAAGAAAGAATGGATCGCTTTGATATTGCGATTTCCTCTCTGGCGAAACAACAAGAGACTGTCACCAAGATGTTCACATAGTTTTTGAGTATGCAAAGAGAACCTCAATGCATACCTCAATTCGTCCAATCACCTTCAAATCCACCTTCAATATCGCCACCTCCAGCACTTGTTTTCTCTGCTGCACCACCACCAGATGTCGTACCCAACATTCAATTGTCAAGTGAAGAGGAGATTTCAACCAAAAGCAAGAAGGATCAGCTTACTTCATCAACAAACGCTTCTCAAACTCAATCAGAAGAAGAATGGATGGAAGAGATGCAAGACAAGTACGATCCACCACCATTCCCTCAAAGGTTTGCAATGCAACTCAATTCACTACGGAATATAGAGGTAAATATTCCATTGCTTGATAAAGTTGTCAGAAAACCCAGGTACGCGAATTTTCTCAAAAAATTATGCATGACTAGGAGTAATTTTTCTGAAAAATATGCTTGCATGAATGAGAATGTATCTGCTACATATCAGAGAAAATTGCATCATAAATGCCATGATATAGGATCTTTTCTGTTCCTTGTAAAATAGGAAAGAATAAGATAGAAAATGCCATGTGTGAATTTGGATCTCCAATTAACATCATGCCTTATTCTGTTTATTCACAATTGAAAATTGAACTTGTGACTAAAACTGATCTGACTATACAATTTGCTGATAGAACTAACATTAAACCTGAGGGTTTAGTCGGGGATGTTTTATTGCAGATTGGAGACTTTGTTTTTCCTGCAGATTTCTATGTCTTGAAGATGAGTGAAGATGACCATCATCTACCTCATTTGCTGTTGCTGCTAGGAAGACCTTTTCTTGCCACAACCAGAACCAAATATGAAGTCCACGATGGAAAACTCAGCATGGAATTTGATGGGAAACTCATTGAAATCAATATTTATGAAGCCATGAAATCTCCTGCTGAGATTCATTCTATCTGTGCCATTGATGCTATTGAAGTTTGTTCTGAACAAGTTCAATCACTTCACCATGAAGAAGAACTTGAATTGGTACTTACAAGGAGACTAGATGAAGAAGAAATCGAGGAAGCAGAAGTCCTGACGCCTGAAGAGGTAGTAGAAAGGAAGACATGCAGTGAAGAAAATCAGCTCGATCCACTTCGAAAGATGGAGGTAAACATTCCTTTCGAAGAATCAATGCAATCGAAAGAAGATATCAAGATGGACAACCCTCCACCTTCTCCTCCAAGACTTGTCAAGCCCAAAGAAGAGCCACCAGATAATGAGCAACTCGAACATCTCGGGTCAAAAGACACAATCGTGCTGACTTCTGTTGACAACTAGCTTTTGGAACACGAAGATCAAGATTTCTTGGGAATCAACAAACTTCTTGAGTCTGAATGCTATGAAGATATCAAACACGCGGAATGGATATCTATGGATCAATTCTTTCTGGAGGACAAGATAATTTGCCAAGAAAAGGACACTTTCCAAAGGCACAAAGGGAGTGATGCCGATCAAGAATGCTGGAAGCACCCATTGCATCAACAAATCACGGCAACAAAGATGGGATTGTCATTTCTAGCTATTGATGGAGTCGCCCTCAACAAAATTGGTGATTTCTTTCCTTATCTCTTCTTTTATCCTTTTATATTTTTGTGCTCAAATTCTTCCTATCTCATCATATTTGCTTTATGCTTTGAAGTGGTATGATCCACCCTAACAAAGGGAGAGGAAGGAAAGTCTAGCCAAAGACATTAAAGAAAGGCGCTGCTTAGGAGGCAACCCAAGAATTTACTAACATGTTAATTTTCTTTTTGTTTTTCTTTTTCTTTTTTAGGATTCTAAATTAAGGAAACAAGTCGAACAATTGGAGCTTATATTTTGAACATTTGCAAAGGAAACCGAATGAAAGCCCAAAAGAGAGGAGCAAAGGATGAAATTATGATCGAGCCTACCACCGGCCATCCACATCGTGCCATATAAATAGAGAAGATTTCTTAAACTCATCTCCATTTACTTTTTCTTTGCATTGTTTTATTTTGAATGATTATTGCTTTGATTGATTGTCTATTCCTTGATTTGAATTAGTTGTTTGTATTTCTTTTCTATGTTTTCTATGCTTTGATTTAGATCTTTATAATGACTTATATGCGATAATTGCTATGATTGACGCTTTGAATTGCTTGAATTGCTTGATTGGGTCGACACTTCCTTTGTGAGTCAAGTATTTCGTTAGCTAATCTACTTAGTCATCACACTTATGAGGGACACAACACACACATGTGTATTCACATTGAGGACAATGTGTCTTTTAAGTGTGGGGGAGAGAGTCTAATTGAGAATCTACATGCATTCATTGATCATAATCTTAATTAATGCCATAATTGTCCCGATAATTTTGAAATTTTTGCATAAATTGAGTGATTGATTTGGTTATGAATGATAATGCTTAGTATTTTTAAGAATGCTTTATTCATTGATTGATTTTTAGCATGATATCTTATTTCTTAGAATTAGGTATAATTAGAGTTTTGTGATAAAAGCTTATTGTTTATTGCTTCTATGATTATCTATTTCTAGAACTTGTGTTTAATTTTTATTGAAATTACAATTATGAAAGTATGTTATGGATATGTCAAGAACAAGTGTGGGGGACTACTTATATAAAAGGGTATTTAAAAAATTGTTTTCATAAAAAGAAGTGTTTTCATGCAATAGGAGAAGAGATATTTCTGCATGCTTAAAAAAAATCAATCCATTGTTGTCACTCTTTTCTTTAACAAAAGGAGTTAGTAACCCTTGGAAAGATGATGAGAGGCATGTAATTGCGGAAATATTGTGTCTCTGAAAAAATAAAAAGAAGGAGTCCTTCTAGAGTGCTAGTAGCCTAAAAAATGAGAGTTAGTAACCCCAAATCATGAACACTTCGAAGTTAGTAACTTCAATTTTCTAAAAAAAACTACTAATTACCCTTTGAAAATCTATTATAACCCAGGAAAACCCTTGATTTGTATCCATGATATGCATTCCTTTGAGTAATGGAGATAAAGATGAAGACATAATTAAGGTATAATTCACACTGGATCAAGAGTTTTATCTAATTAAGGTAATTTAGGATTAAATTCCAAGCAAGCTATCCATTGTTTTCATAATTTTTAGATATCAATGATCCGTGTTATTATTGTCAAGAGGGATATTAATTCTATGTTGGAGGGTTTTCTTAATTATTTTCTCAATTTATCCTCTGCTTTTTAATTAATTGTTTTCTTTAATTTTCTTGATTGCTTTCTTAGATAATTTAAATTACTAGTTTGATTTGATTTAATTCTACTTTCAAATTCTTCTTTATTTTGTTTGTTTGTTTTAAGAAAAAGAACAATAATCTATCTCTCTGTGGGATCAACCCCTACTTGCCCTAACTATCTTTAGTTAGTAATTGTTGGGATTTTTATTTTTATGATTGTAGACGACCGATCATTCGTAATGGAGATATTAAGTTTATTTTAATAGTAAAGCAAAAATCCATCGCTTAAACCATGATAGCGTTTTGGGATTTGCAAATTGGCCTTGATAAGAGTCCAGGCCGAAAATCTTAGGTTATTTGGAACTTTTATTGGTTGCAAATAATTCCTTTTGCAACCAAATTCCAAATAGAATTCCTAATTGGTTTAATCTTTATGGTTTTTATTTAATAAGCCATTCGGGTTAAATTTTTGGAATCAAGTATTGTTGGGTTGTAAAATAACCACTTAATTGAAATTGAGTTGGTAAAAATTAAAATTCCACCAATTAAAATAACAATCCAAAATTACTTGAAATCCAAAATATAAAGTTTGGCATTTGACAAATTGCCATCTTAAGAACTATTCCTCCACATTCTCTTCAGGAGACTCCGGTGGAGGGAATGTTTTAGGGAGTTGTGTCTTGATCAACATAAATTCCCTATTCATCTCATCAAGAGTAGCCTTGAGATAATCTTGACTGACTACTGCCTCGTAAAATTCATCCTTGTAGGATATCAGGGCTGTAGCCTCTTCAAGAACTTGATCACATTGGCTGAGAGATGGTAGTTCCTTCTTGTTGATAATCTCGACAAGACGCTCTTGCAATACTTTCACTTTAGCCATATGATCATCAATTTCAGCTTGAATGGCTAAGTGCTCTTGACAGGGAGGTATTGAATCCTTCATAAGGGAAGTAGTAGAATCTAGAGTGGACTACTGACCATGATACTTCTCATTCTTCTCATTAGATTGGTGGAAATCATTCTGAGCCTCTTTGTATCTAAATACAAAATATTCAAACAGCTTAGGAAAACTACGCCAATATTGAGCTTCTGAATCATCAATGAAAGGGCAAAGCGACCACGTTTTAGCACTATTATAGATGGCATTGTGTTGGGCTAACCCTATAGCATCCACCATGTCATTTGAAAAGTGCTAGAGGTCGTCAAAAGCTTGTTTCAACTCAGTGTCAGTTGGAATTTGTCTACTTTCATTGAGGATGTCCACATCTGAAGGTAGCGCGTTGGTAACGAATGATTCTAGGAAATTGCATTTCCTGATCAGAGGAAGGCCATCCTACAAACAAGAAAGGTCATCAATGATCTCTTCATAAGTAAAGATGTGTATAAATTACAGAAGTGAAAATTCAGTACCCATCCAGCTGGAAGATTAGACCTAACAGCTTCTATGATTGAAGAATTTGGCTCATTCTCATTTGGAGGCGCCGAATTCATATCAATAGGAATGACTATAGGATCTTCAACAAACTCATGCCTCTTTTCAACCTAAAAGATGGCCAAAAATCAATAAAAATCAGCAGGGATATGCCAAAAACATCAAACAGAGAAAATGAAGTCAATCCCTAAAATTGGGAGGGTATCTGCGTTTTGGCCTCAGTAATACCTTGTTGATGAAAATTGAATTCTTCAGTATGGGCATAGTAAGAGTATGGCATTTTGGTGCAGGATAAATGATTATCGCGCCCCAAGATGAATCATCAGCATTACATGCTGCAGGATTTGCTGAAGAATCAGGAATCAGCTTAGTCCCCAACTGCCAAATGGACTTAGTATTAGATTCAAATGGCAAGAACAATAAAAACTAGAAAAGTTGGAATGACCTTACTTCTCTAGGAATGTTGGAAAGATAAACATCATCTATGTCTTTCCACATATCGGCCACAGCACCATCAGGTTGATCGCTGGCCAACAACTCTTCTAAATCTACCATTTCCTCATCATTCAGGAAAATGGACGGAGAAAAGCTGGGAGAGAGTGTCACTTGCGCCAAATCTTGGGTAATCTCGCTATTTGCCATCCTTTCAGGGAAGCAATTTGGAGAATAACTTAGAGAGTTGACACCAACCAGATACGCTTTTGCCTCTTGAGATACTAAAACCTCAGATGTTGGCTTAATTGTCTGTAGTGAAAATAATAGCATTAGTAATTTTGCTAAGCTTTATGCCTAATGAATTACGAGGATAAAATTTTTACCTGCAAAGGAGACGCAATAACCAAGGTATCAGGCTCACTAAGCTTCAGAGACAACTCAATCAAGTCATTTCACTTGTGGTTCTTTAGTTTTGCGCCATCAATAGGTGTGGTGCGCTTTTGAACCATCCTTTTGGGCACATGGTCATTTTGCAGCCTATATAACTCTTTGGTTGAGACAGCGAAGACATCATTATGAGGAAAATCAAGCCGTGTGGAAATTGCAGTGATGCTATCACCACCAAGTTTGTCCCACGTGTTCAACCACCATGTGATGAAATTTGGTGAAGCATCAGAAATAAAGGGAGGAACTATGAACCTCGCCTTTTGGCGTTCTCGTTGAATTGACACATGACATTGTTCAAAGAATGGTCTGTCGTAATGAGTGTATCTCAGATGACAGAATCCGTTCTTGGAAGAATAAGGTGGTACAGGGATTTGTTGCTAAAAACCCAATTGTCTGCTAAAAAGCAAAGGGCAATAAGCTTCAAATCCAGGGTGAATTTTCTTGTCTACGCTGAATCCAGCAGGAAGGTCTGTTGATAAACAGAAATTCTTCCAGGTTAGCTTGGTTTGATCTGAACTATCATTAGAAGGATGTTCTTTAAACCAACTAGGCCCACAAAAGTGGTCTGCATTGATAAAGAAATAATGATCCTTCAGCTCCCACAGCTATCGAAAAACAGCATGGATGTTGTTATTTGAGTGGATTTGATCATAATAAAGTTCACCATAACAAAGCATGTCTGAAGAAGGTGCACGACGTGGAGGAGATACGGCGGGAAAATACATCCATGCCCAAAGCTGTAAGATCCATAATGGCCCATGAGGAGCACCATCAATATCTTGGGTGAAATTATATAACCCACGGTATAACACACCAAGGACATATTGTCCAAGCGCAAGGCGTTTCCCTGAGGCCATCAGCTTAGCAAGGCGAATGTATTCACTGGTACAAGCACTTGATGGAGTTCCAACGATAAATTTACAAATCAGGCACAACATGAAAGCAGTAAGCTCTTTCTTTTCAAGAGAGGCACTGCCAAATTTGGCATGACGAGTAATGAACTTGGAAAAGAGAGGTCTTTTGGAAAGATTAATGTGATAGAGGGGATCATCTTCAGCATTTATAGAAGAAATACACGAAATTCCTTCACCATCAGCAGGGAGTCCAGTAATTGCTGCAATATCGAACAGAGAGACAGACATTGGGCCGCATGGAAGATGGAACTAGTTCCAACATCTGTTCCAGAAGGCGCTGAGTGAGCCAAGAATAGCTCCATCATACGAAAATTCGCGCTTTGTCAATAAGACAAAAGCAAGCAGATCTTGTTGACGAAGCGTATTTTCGTGATGTTCAACCACTCTATTTACCCAGTAACACCATTTCATGATGGCCATGATATGGATCTTTCTACCCATTGTCGGAGGCCGTAAGTCTTGTTTTGAAATGGTAGTGTTGTGTGTAATGGGTAATGCTGGTTGAAATTTGCAGAAGGTAATGCAGTGAAAAAGGGAGTGATATTGCCATTAACATGAGCAATATTATCTTTGGAACTCTCAACAAGTTGCTTTAATGCATCTAGAGTCTTAACTGCATCAGATTCGGGTACTGCTCTTTTCACTGCATTAAAACAAAATAGTCAGAATAATATACAAGCTATATTTGATTATTTTTGTTTTTATCAAAATTAATTATTTTGGCCATTATTTTACATAATAGGCCGAATTAATTAATTATTTCCTAAAAATTCCAAAATTTTTGGCCTAAAGTGCAATTAGGCCGAAACCTATGGAAACCCTAGGGACTAAAACAGCAATTTTGCCGCCCAATGCAATTAGGGTTGGCGGCAAAATTAGGGTTTGGTACTTCATCAAATCTTGAACATAATCTCATGTAATTAACTTTATGATGTCATGAATTGATCTAATTTGATACAATTTTTGGCAAAACTAGGGTTTATGCTGAAAATTGGAGACAATTTGGACTAACCTAGGCTGAATTGTTTCAAGAAAATTGCAAGAGCATGGCAAGATGTTCTAAACCCTAAATCTTCATCAACTTGGCATGTTTTCATGGTGAACCTATTCAACCTACGTTATGCCGCATACATGTCGCAAATTAGCTTAAATTTGAAGCAAAATTCAAAAATTAAAAGCTTGTACCTTGTGGAGATGCCAAATTCGGTATTACCACCTTTGATTTCCATGATGATTGAGCATGATTTGGAGTATAGCGGCTGCTAGCCATAGTTGATGAATTTTCTCTTCCTTTAGGCGGCAATTTAGCTACATCAAGTACAGTTAAACTTTGACTAGTGTTGCTTGATTGTGGTGATTGTTGCTTATCTTTGTCTTGGCCATTAAAATTGCTGTCTTGAGGCGCCATCTTAGCTTCAAAGTTGCTGCAAATTTTTGAAATTGGCTAGGGCAATAGGCAGGTCGACGATGATGAGCTAAGGAGAGCTCAAAGTCGACCTAGCCTATATATATCAAGCCTAACTCCTTTAATTTAAGGAATTAAGCTTGAGGGGGGCATTGTTGATACCTAAATTTACAATTAGGGGTAAGCTTGTCCTCAAGAATGTTAGAACAAGATGTGTTGCTCAGATTTAATCTAATTCTGAAGACTAGATCAAAATTGATGACATCCTTGTCATATTTTAAATTAGGAAAATAATTTTATTTTTCCTAATTTCCTATAATTGGGCCGAAATTAGTAATATTTATTGAATAATAATAATTATTTTATAATTATTACTATTTCAGTAAATAATGGTCCGAAAGGAATTAAAGTCATCTTGTATGATTTCTGATTCTGATTGAGATTTAATTCTTAGATGACCATCCTGATTTTGTAAAGTGTATAATGCCATGTCAAAATTGGACTTATGGCATAATATGTGGCGCAGTAAGGCCTAGCCCAGGCCGCCCATGCCTAAAATTTGATCCCTATTGAATTAAATGCAACTTTGTATTTTATTCAGTTAAGGACAAAAGGTGAAATCAATAAAAATGAATGGCTAGAGAGGTGCGATTCAAACAAGGATTTTTCCATTATGATCCATGACTCTCATAGATCATTCTGACAAAATTTCATCTCATTTTGACTTAAGATGAAAAACTTATGCACGTTTTTTCAATTAAGGACAGTTTGGGGGTGTGAAGCCAATTTCACCATGAGAGAGAGCTCATTTTCGACCAAGATTTTTTCTATGGTCTTAATATGGTAGCCGAACCCTACTGCTGAAATTTGGACTCAATCTGACTTCGTTTGCAACTTTTTCATATTTTTCAATTAAGGACAAGAGGCTTTCCACCCCGGTTTAGTCAAAATTGAATCTGATTTCTATTCTGGCCGAATTAATGGCCAAGAATGATAAAATTACGATAAATTTCATGGCCAAGGAAGTTCTGGTCGAATATGAGGTCATTTTGGCTATTTTCAGCAGCAATCAGCAAACAGTGCAACACAATTAGGACCTGAATCAGACCAGATTGCATCAGATTAAGAGACATATTTCGTCCAAGCTATTTTTGGGAAGATATAGCCGGCCTTGATAGTCATTTAAAGGTGGTCATTCAAGGTTGATCAAAGTTGGAAGTCATCTTGGAAGTTTCCTGAAGATTTCCTGAGAGATCAAATTGAAGAAGCAATTAAAGCAGAACAGATCAGATTGAAGAAGCAATTAATAGAAAGACATAATGGGGAGGACGGCCTTGGTAGCCATGCCTAGGCCGCCCCCTATATAAAGGGTCTCCATCCTTCAGTTTTAAATAGACTCCTGCAGCCTCAAATTTGCTCCACGTAAAAACTAAGCTCCGTGCTTATTTTCTCTCAGGCCCTGCGCCACTTTCTGCAGCAACCCTGTAAAATTTATTTTCTTTTTTCAACACGAGTCAGCCTCGTTTTCTCAATATTTTTCTACTTCAATTCCGTCTCATGACGCTAAATTAACTCTCCGTGAGTTTTTCTTCTCTTTCAATTTCGTCTCAGGACGTTAAACATTTTCTTTTCAATCTTTCTTATGAATAACAATCAGCTTGTTATTTTCAATCAATTTTCAAAGCAAGAAATCTTTCCAGGCATTTACTTTTTTACAGTCAGTTTGGGATCAATAATTTAAATGGTCTGATGTGACTTTGATCAAGTTCCCGCAATTCACTCGTTCTGCTTTATTTTTTGTGCTACGCGCACCACCAAAATGCTTTTTCTACTTCTTTGTCATTTTCAACAAAATGACTGGCATGCCCCGCGCTGCTATTAAGTTTTTCGCAAAAACTCTACCCAAATAGATTTTTGGTGCAACAGTTTCCTTAATCAAGGTTTCAGGTTATAGTACCGATCAGTTCGTCGATGTCGATGTGATCAGTCAGTAACTCATCGAAAACTGACCAAACCGACACCTAAATATTTTACACCAAACACCCGACGTTAATTACAATATAACGTGCTAAAAGATATATCACCCGTTTTAATCAAATTAGAGTCCACTAAAAAGTTTGCTTCTCTATAAAACTGTGCTCGATGCAATATATTGGCACTAAAGAAAGGCCATAGTCAATTGAAAGGAAAAAAAAAAAAGAACTGTTTCATAGACTTTATTAGGGTTAATAAAGAAGGGACAAATGTATTGGATTATTAAAAGTGCTGTCAAGATCATACTTTATTGTGTTCAAAATATAACATCACACAGCAGCAATTGGGTAAATTATCTTACATTCCATGATTGAATCTTATCAGCTGCAAGACTTCCGATGGATGGCTTAGGAACTTTGCATCAATATATTTATCTTGGGAAAACGTGACATCTAAACAATGCTCAACAAATTGGGTTTCTAACAAACAAACAACCAGCTAGAAAATGACCTTTTTGCTCATTGGTAAATATAAGAAATAATTACAATATACATTATTAGTTATTAGATTAGATATATAAGCAAAGTTAAGAAATTGAATATCCAAGATTAGTATAGTGCCAATTTTTCGACTATATATATTCCTATTTTGATTGCGGATCGAATTGAGGTTCTATTTGGTAGAGATCTATACTTGTCAATGTCATGTGTTTTATTGAATACAAAAATTGCATGGAAAACAAAAAATATATAAAATCATGAACATTAACAGGAAAACATATATGCATATGCCTTATATAAAGCAAAAAAGAAAGAGAAAAAGATCTACTACACATAATAATAATAGAAATCACGTAATCAAGTATGTATGTAATAAGTAATCAAATGAACTTTTTTGGGAAAAAAAACAAATTATGTATGTGGAAACAAAAGGAAAAAAGGAAAAAAGAACATGATTAATGCTAAAAAAACATTCCTACATATTGGGGTTTTACAGCAACACTTTTTTTGCGTAAAGCCTCTCAAGTCTCAAATACTCCAAACTATCACACACAATCATTGCCATGTGTTGTCTCGCACGGCACTTGATAAATTTCCATAAATATATATGTTTGTGTCAAATTAATGCAGTGACAACATCTAGCAAATTAATTAAACTTGTAATTAGTTTCTATTTGTTTTCTTCTCCTCTCTCTCTCTCTCTCTACTATCCTCTCTACAAATGTGTTCATGTAATGTAAGTGATGATTCTTTTACAATACTATGATATATATATATATATATATCGTGAAGAAATATTGAAGGCACAAACTTTACTAGGATGAGCTTCGGCCTCCGGAAAAGAAATCGATGAATGAAGTCACTGCTTTGCTCTGCTGTTCTACCTCCTCATCATCTCTCCTTGTGTTGTCTGTTACTTCACTCTTGTTGGAGTCTGTATTTACTTGCAGAAAATCATAGAATTCAACTGGCTCATTTTTCTCATCTGCAATATATATGTAACATTAAATGTTAATGTTCATGTTATTGGAGGAAATGAAAAAAACAAATCTTGTTTATATATATATATGCCACCATGCAATGGCAATGCAAATTGGGTATCCAAGCATCCCTGACCTGCAGACAACGATAAAATCAACCAGATTTACCATTGTCAGGTCAAAGGCAGGCATGATCAGTCAGTTTGCAAGACTCTTCATCCCATCCCATATAACTAGTAGGGTCTCATTTCCTATCTCTAATATATGTAAAAAACAATACTATATAAAAAAATACCTTGAGTGAGTGTTACACAATGGGATGGACTCGGATCGCGAGCATAAAAGTCTTTGAAGAAACGGGGCGAAGCGTGAGGGAGAAGGTAGGGATTGGGATAGGGATAAGGATATCCATGCTTGTATTTATGATGAGAAGGAAAATGTAATTGAGATTGATCAAAGGTGTGAAGAGGTACATGTTGGTGATGGTTTTGGTCATTATTATTGTTATGATTAATTTGATCATTATTAGGTAAAGTTGAAGTTGTAGATGAGTTGATTGATCTTTTAGCATAAAGCCTAGATCTTTCTCTGCATCTACGAGCCATAATAACATGCCAATGGTTCTTGACAGCGTTATCGGTGCGACCGGGGAAAAGCCTTGCAATTACAGCCCATCTGTTACCGTGGATCCTATGTGAAGCCAAAAGCCTTTCTTCTTCCTCTTCCGTGAAAGGGCTTCGATTGATTCTCGGATCCAACTGGTTGAACCATCTCAGCCTACAGCTTTTTCCTGATAATTATTTCAAGTTTCAACTACTTGTATTAGAAAGAGCTAATTAAACACTTATCCATTGTTATAATTAATTATTTAGATATTGTTTAACATGAAAATTGAAACCCTAGCTAGTTAGATAGATTTTTGTTAACAATAAGATATGCATATATTCATATACATATACATGGAGGAAATTAATTTATGAGATATTTATGTTTATACAGTACCAAAAAAAAACAAAGGGTAATCAATTATTACTATATGTATATTATTAAAAAATTAAGAAATATTGAAGTATAATATATAATATATACACACACATGTATATGTGTGTATAGGGATTTAGGGCACCTGATCGGCCATGAAGCTTTTCGGCTATGGCGTTCCAATTATGAGGGCCATAACGTTCGACCAACTCGCGAAGCTTTTCATCTTCAGCAGGCCGCCAGTGGCCTCTGCTGCACATCTGATCTAACTTTAAAGACTAAGTAAGGATAATTAATCAAAGATCCAACCAAACCCTAGCGAGCTGCTGGAATATGGATGGGGTGAGTTTTAGAACAACCTGATGATTATATATATCTTTGATAAGAGCCAAAAAAAGAAAAGATTAAGTTGATCAAGAAATGATTGATTAAAAAAAAAAAGGTATTATTATTAAATAAAATGATTGAAGAAGAAGAGATGGTTGCAGGTGGGCAAACAAGACAAGATGAGAGAATTAGAAGAAGATATATATATAGAGAGAGATGAAGAAGAAGAAGAAAGAAAGTGTTAAAAATCCGTTAGAGAGTTGGAGGGTTTGGACAGACCAAAGTGGAAGAGAGGGGATTGATGCAAACGTCTAGGCTAACAAACGCCTTATAAGTAATCAATCAAATAAAACACTTAATAATAAAAAGGTTGCTTGGTGGGGTGAATTTCGTTCTCCTTTCAACGTCTTTACAAGTTTCTAACCTACATAACCCACCTCGCTACCAATTTTCTTTTTTTTTTTTAGAAACCACATTGTTTATGAAAATTTAATAGTGATTGTATACGTATATAATTGTTGAAAGTAATTACAATTTTCAACTATGGTGTATATTAATATATATCATATATATATATAGCACATTATTTAAGAAATATAAAAAGCTAATATAATGGGTTAAAAGACACATGAGATGCATTTATTCTGAAAAAATGGGTAATTAGTTAGGAGGTAATTGAAATGAAAATTTCTTTCTTAATGTTGAAAAGTTGATTAAAATGGGCATAAATTAATTATTTATTATATATGAGATAGAGAGCAGCAATGGAAAGAAAACGGGGTTGGTATTTGTTTTATTGTTGGATAAAGTATATATACATACATATATATATATATATATAATTACGTGATAGGTATGTAATTCAAGTATTGGGGCGAAGGGAAATTTAGGTTTTTGATAACCTTTCAGACCTAACTAACACTAACTGCTTAATATTTAGCTTTCAAATTGGGATATATGAGCACTACATATTGCACGTGGAAACTTTGTTATGGGATTTCTTCTATATATCATCATTTCATTTGTTATTAACAACCTATATAACTCATGTCTTTCTTTTTCTATTTCCTTTTCTTTCTCGGCCTCCTCCTCCTCCTTTTCGGTCAAAAGTAGAGGTGTTTATGGGTCGGGTCGGGTCAGGTTCGGGCCGGGTCTAAGCTTTGATCTATACTTACATGGCTTGTCCAAACTCGACCCGGCCCGACTAAACGAGGCTTAACTTATGCCCAATCCCGCCCAATTGAAAAACGCTTTGTTCAAGACCCGTCCAAGCCCACCCGTTTAATAATTAAATATATATTATTTATTTATTTTGAACTCATTATTTATTATTTAAAATATATTTATTATTTATTTAATAGTATATATTATATCTAAGATAGTAAAGCTTAATTAACATATGTATTTTTTTATCAGAATAATTAATTTACACATCTAATGAATATTTTAACAAGTCAATCTAATTAAAAATAAATAAAATAATCTAATTACTTAAGCATACGGCCCGGGCCGGGCTTTTATGGCTAAGACCAAGCCCAGCCCATTTTGTAAACGGGCCTTAAAATTTTGTCCAAGCCCATCCAACGGGCTTCAAATTTTTGTCCAAATCCTTCCAAATATCGGGCGGGCTTACGGGTTTGGGCGGGTAGCCCGGCCCTTGAACGGGTCTAGTCAAAAGCCAGGCTTCTCTCTGTCCCCATTTTCCTTTTTTCATTTACTTGTTACGCTAGCTGTGAAAAAGACGGTGAAAATTGATCCAAAATTTCTTGGCCAACAAACACCCAAACCTTCTTATTATAAGGGAGAGGGAGCTCTCCACTAGTGGAGAGGTCCACTGGTTTTTTTAAGGCAATTCAACGACTATTAGGTGGACTGAGCATTTTGTAAAAGAAAATTAAAATAATCAGTGAACACCTAATAGTCGTTGGATTGACTTGGGAAAGTGTTTGAGTACTACTAAATCCTCCATTACTAGGGGTGTAATAACTATTTAAAAATGACACACTAGCAATTGGATACTAATAGTACCCTTAGTAGTAGGAGGTTAGTACTTGTAACCTTTATATTTTCTTTAACTGTTGAATTAAGGTCGTACAGATTGAGCTTATTTGAGTGCACCACTTTAATCCAGTCGAACTAATTAAAGCTTAGTGATAATTACCACTCATTAATAAGTTCAGCAAATGGGGGTTGACCTAAATGGTAATTAAAGATTTGAATTTGTATTGAAGACACCCAGGTTTCGAGACTCCACTGAGCCCTCTTGGTAGCTGATATGATGGCTCTCATATGTACAAAGTTGTTGTGGATATCGCTTACACATGTCATAATATAAGGCAATGTCGCAGGGGCAGAGTCAAGATTGTCGGTTTGGGGGGCCATACTAGAATTAGTATTTTCTTATAAGAAATAGTCCTAATTAAGAGGAGTGGGAGATTTGATAAAAAAAATAATGATATTAAGTATATTAAAATCTTTTTTAGAAAGAATTCAATTTTTTTTACGAGAAGAATGAATTCAATTTTTTTTGAATATATTAATATGATCAAATACGTACATCACATCATAAACATATCTTAATTTTTGTTTCCATGTTAAATAGTGAAGTTAATAGTATGGTATATTAAAAAGATAAAGTCATTAACAATTGAAAGAATCTCAACAAATATAATATGTATTACATAAAAAGGAACATTTTTTATTATAAAATAGTAAGAAATTTTAATTATTAATGAAATCTAAAGAAAAGATATATAAAAGCTATTAAAAATGTTCATAAGTCTTGCAAGATTTATCAAACCAGCGGGGGCCAAATTATAAAGTTTTGGGGGGCTAATATAGAATTTTACTATTTTGACATGATTTTACACTACCTATAGAGAGAAACTTTTGGAGTTAGGTGGTCATGGCTCCTGCCAGCCTCTCATAATCCGCCCCTGCAATCTCGTACGTATATTTTTTTGGCAGGAGTGGATAGCTATTTTGTTCATGATCATGTACTTGTTAGAGATATCTGTACTTATTATATATGTTACCTCTAAAGATAAAGATCAAGTTTGATGATTTATTCACCAGAGCTTTGGGCAACAATCAAGTTGGGTTACAGATCTTTATGCTCTAACTTGAGATATTAGAAGTTGGGTATTAGAATGTATATATAAATGGAAAATTATTCAGTGGAGTTTAGTAGAGTGCATGAGTGGGTCTAGAGGGGTGACATGTGTCTTCTAGGGATTAAATTGAAAGATTTAAAATTTAATTAATTCAGAAAATCATGGACACGTGTCAACTCTTCATCCCGTTGTGAAGTCCAAATTTTACACTCACAGTTTATCAAATAATTACCCAATATAAATACCCAATTATAATTACTAAAATCATTTTCCCCCAATTTTACAATATGATTTTTTGGAAGAATTATCCGTATCACCTATTCAACATCCAATGCCTAAATAATTCGTAAGGTATAGGCTTAATTGCCATTTTGACCCCCTACCTTTTCCAAAAGACCAAATAAGCTCTCTAACTTTTTTTTAGGGACAAATAAATTCCTTACCTTTTGAATTTGACCCAAATTGATCCTTTTAGAATGGAATTCTCAACGGAACCGTTAAGTGTCTGACATGGAAAATTCTCAGCGGAACCAATGCACATATTGTACTTAAATTCAAGGAAAAAAGAGAACTCTTTTGGACTCTATCTTTTTCAAAATGGCCAAATAAGCCCTCTACCTTTTTCAAAATGACCAAATAAGTCCTCTAACTTTTTTTTCAAAAAATGACATGTGGGGCCCACATATCTAACTGGAGAAGTCACGTCAGATACTTAACAGTTCCGTTAAAATTCCGTAAAAAAAAGCCAATTTGGGTGAAATTCAAAAGGTAGAGGATTTATTTGTCCCTAAAAAAAACTAAAGGGCTTTTTTAGCTTTTTGAAAAAGCTAGAGGGCCAAAAGAGTATTTAAGCCGGTATATATTCATCATTTTTTATTTGGCTTAATGTAAAAAAAGGCCCTTGAACCTTCCGTCAACGGTTAAATAAGCTCATGAATTTCAATTTTGGCCAAATAAGCCCCTAAACCACCAATTTCAGCCAAATCCACCCTTGAACTCTCAAATTTGGCCAGATAAGCCCTTCTGCTATGAGAAAAAATCATGCCCTTCTGTTATAAAAATAAATTTTAAGGAAAAATAAAAAAATATAGATTCTAAATTCATTTTAAGAATATTTATTTTTATGCCACCAGTCATTTAATTTTTAAAACTTTTTTTTTCATTTTCAGAATTTTTATCCTAAATTGACGTGGTTTTTCAGGCCACATTACATGCTGGCATGGCTTTTTCTCATACTAGAATGGCTAATTTGGCCGAAATTGGTAGTTCAGGGGCTTATTTGTTCAAAATTGGTAGTTCATAGGCTTATTGGGACAAAATTAAAGTTTATGGGCTTATTTGATCATTGGTGGAAAGTTCAAGGACCTTTTTTTACATTAAGCCTTTTTTTAGAGTTATTATTTGATACACCGTGTAGTTTTTAGACTCCATGATGCGCCAAGGTCTTATCATGGATTTGAAGATGACAATGGAGGTCATGGAAAGGATGAGCATGGAGTGCAAGGAAGCATGGAGAAGCATGAAGATGATGGAGATATCGTTGAGCATGTTCCAAGCACCAAGAAGACGCCATTTGATCCATTAAAGATGCCTATTGGTCCAATGACAAGAGCAAGAGCTAAAAGATTCAAGGATGCATTCATGGGCCTTGTTCGAAATCATTTAGATGATATGAAAGTCATTGATGCGCCATTGAAGAGTTTTGGTGATGATTTGAGCAAGCATTCATCCATTGATTCCAAGATCATCACCTTACTTGCAATTGATATGCATTAGAGCTTGAATGTTTTATTTAGGCCATTGTGGGCTTTATTCTATCTTAGATTAGCTTATCTTTATGTTTAGATGACATTAGGATTGGGCCTTGCTTGACTAAGTTCAATCCTTGTTTATTTATTCCTTGTTATTTATTTTTCCTAGTTGGACTTGGATTAGACTATTTCCTTGTCCTTTCTTTATGTGTGCCGCCCAAGGCATGTACAAACCGCCTTTAGGGCTTTATTTGTTTTATTTTGGTCGACCCTATGCCTATATAAAAGCATCGACCCCCCGTCTTTGTAATCAAGTTAAGTTTTTCAATCAAAGAGTATTCTTTTGAGAATTTAGCTTCATTGTTCTAGTTTGAACATACTTAGGGTTTCTTCAATATTGTAGAGTCTTAGCAAACAATTAGATAGTGATTATCTAGTTGTGTTTCTTGTGACCTTAGGTTGTCAATTTCAGGTCTAATTGATCATCTAGGGCGACAAACGAAGAAGGGATCTTGGCAAGGTTTATCGATTTAACTACAAGTTTAGGAGTTTGGCGATTCAAGTTGATCTTTGGCGGGTCTTGAAGGTAGATTTGAACCAATAACAACTAGATTCGTATCAATTGGTATTCAAAGCATAGGTTTTCATCTTCAATCGGTAAATCTATCCTTCTAATCATCATTCATCAAGTTTTTCCTCCATCACACTCATATCGGAACTTTTCATCTTTCAACAAATTCAGAAACTTCTGATTTTTGTCGTGGATTCATTAGTGGACAGATTGCTTTGAAATTTCAAATTTGGATCCCTCATACATCAAGGTTTAATTGAAAAATATCAAAAAAATAAATAAATAAATTTTGACCATAAACTTGTGATTTTTGTTCTGCATTCGTTCTTGGTCGGAAAGGGCTGAAATTTTTTATTTAGTGTTTTTACATAGTAATCTTTCTGGGAAAAAATATTTAAAAATTCAAAAAAAAAATCAAAACAAGTTATCGTAATTTTCAGGGGTTAGGGTTCTTAACTTTGTGCAATTGATCTTTTTGTTACAATTAGCCCTAATTGAAAGTGTGTTTGAGATTTTGGGAAAGTTTTTGCTGGAATTGAATTGTTGATTTGGAGAATTTCAGTTTGGAACCCTTTTGGATTCAAGTGGTACAAAATTGGATTTAAGTAGTTCAAATTAGGGTTTTTAAGGTTTGTGTGATTTGGGGGCTGTTTCACCCTTTTTCCAGGTTGAGTTTGACCTTTTTGCAAGGTTGAGACAGGAACTTTTTGGTCTCTAATTCAAGTATAACATCTACATTGAGAGTATCTATATCGACATTGAAGTGCTACAAGTTGTGGTTTGGTGTTTTGAGATCACTTACCTTTGATTCACTCTAGTTTTGCTACTAATTGTTTGTTCATCAAGTAGGTCACGAGAAGAGCGAAGTAATCCTTACAAGTTGTTCTTATTAGGCCTATTGAAGCTAATAGGGGTTGAAAAAGGCAAAATTGTGTGAGATCTTCAAGAGATAGAGGGCGGCCAACCCATAGATTGAGTGCAAATACGAGAGCACTTGATGGTAATCACACACACACTATTAGTGAGGATTTTCTTTATCTATACTAACATTTTGTGCAGGTACAATAGGAGATAGACAAGATGGAGAAAATCAGGAGAAAAACATGACTACCTTGTTGCAAACTCTAATGCAAAGAATGGACACAATGTCTACTCTACTTAATCAAAGGACGGATACCTTAGAGTCTCAAAATCAACCAAGGGCGATTTGGTAGATGAAGCTAGGGAGCCTCAAGCTCAAAGGCAAGTTGCAAGGGGAGGTCCATTAGATAGATTGGGGGAGCAAGAGGCTGGAGGACAAGCTTATATGGACAACTTGCGGCCTAGAAGGGTGGTTGATAGAGAGGAGCCTACGGACAACATAAAGTACACAATTCCTAAGTTCAACGGAAGGGGAACTCCAGAAGATTACTTGGATTAGGAATCGGAATTGGACATGTACTTTGACTATCATCATTATGCTGAAACCAAGAAGGTACAAATTACTATCCTTGAGTTTGTTGAAAATGCTTTGAATTGGTATAATCAATTGGTGCAGTCTAGGAGGAGAAATAGGGAGAGACCAATTGACACATGGGCTGAATTGAAAAGTGCTATGAGGAGGAGATTTGTGCCTAGTTACTACATCAATTCTCTTTATTAAAGGTTGCAAGCATTGAGGCAAGGTTCTAAGAGTGTTGATGAGTACTATTCGGAGATGATGTTGTTGATGTCTAGGGCTGAAGTTGAAGAAGTTGCACAAGCTACTATGGCTAGATTCCTTTTGAGTTTGAATAGGCACATTCATGATATTGTGGAGATGCAACAACACTATAATCTAGAGGAGATGTTGCAACATGCTTTGAAGGCCGAAGGTCAAGTGAAGAGGAATAGTGTGGCCAAAAGGGGATTCACATCATCAAATAGCTCATGGAAAACTCCTTACAAGAAAGAAGAGAAAACTCCGTACAAGGAGAAGGAGGTGGCGCAAAAGGGGTTAGTAAGTCCAAAACTTGAAAGTAAGAGTTTTTCAAGTTCATCATCTAAGACTCACATTCAGGCGGGTCCAAAGGTTGACAAGTACCCAATTTCAGAATTAATTAGATTTTTAATACTTAAATCTAGTCCCTAATGGGACACATGTCACACTTCTAGAACCAGACGTGCAATATACTAAACTCCACTGACAATTTATTTGAATAATTTTTTATTAATTTTTTTAGTAGAAAAATAAGCTATTTCATTAATGAGAGAAATCGGGATTACAAACACTGGGTGGCAAAGACCCAAGCCAAACATGGTCAACTCTTAAACTAGCTAACCGATGTGCCAAAACATTGGCTTCCCTCTTGATATGAGCGAAAGAACACTCATCAAACAGCAGAGCCAACTCCCTAATTTCATGAATGAGATCACCTCCTTCCCACCAACATGGTTTATGACAATTAATCTCCTTGATAGCTAACAGTGAATTATTTTCAAAAACACAACTCATAACACCCAACTCTAAGGCTATCTCAAAAGCAAAAAGCAACGCATGGACTTCAACATAAAGGGAATCAAAGACAAAAGTTAGAACTCGGGAGGCACTTGCAATTATGCCCCCATCCGCATTACGAATTACTACACCAAGTCCTGCAACTCCTTCTTGAGAAGAAAAGGATGCGTCGGAGTTAACCTTCATCATCCCTTGTGGAGGTGGATTCCATTTCAAGATCCTTCGTGACAGGGATCCCGAAGCTAATGGCACTTGCGTGGACGCAACCCACTGCCGCACCAAATTAGAAGCATCAAAGCATTCGGCAGACGACAAATACCATTATAAACAAAAGAGTTTCTGTTTTGCCAAATGAGCCATAAAATACAAATGGCTTTATCGATACTCCCCACTCGAGCGGCCTTGGCAAGAAAGTAAAACCAAAACTCACCTTCACCATTCCAGGTAGATAAAGAATCCTCCACCCATGGTGCAACCATCTCCCAATCCCTCTTACTTAATGGACATTCAAAGAAAACATGACGATCATTAGTTTCTTGCCCTCCACAAGTATCACAAATGTCTTCAATATCCAATCCCCTCCGAATTAATGCTGACTTAAGTGGCAAAATATTCCATAAAACACGCCAAATATAAAACTTCATTTTAGGCAAAATAGATGAATCCCAAATTACCTTCCAAACCAGGTTTCTGTCCCCTGACCGTAAGTTCTCCTTACCAAGTATCTTACGAGCAACATAATAAGCTGAACGAACAGAAAACTCTCCAAGCACAGACTCATTCCATATCAAGCAATCTCGAGTTAGAGCCCGATGAACTGGCAAACACATTATACGAATAATATCTGTCGAAACGTTCGGGTTCGGGGAACCCAGCTGAAACGACTTGGAAAAGGAGTCGCCACTAATCTTTTTTGCCTAGGTTTGATTAGCCACCTATCCATGTTATTAAGTCTGATATTAACCTAAGCTTGGCAAAGGTAATACTAAACTTAATACTGTCTGCTTAACCAGAGTCTATGACTTAGGGAATCGGTTACGCTCGGGGAAGGATTAGAACCCCCGAGACGCACGTCAAACGACTATACCTCTAGTCTGAACTAAATCTAATGGGTTTAATACTAAACAGTTGCTTTAATCTAAATCTTGATTATTATCAAAAAGGGTTATAAAATAAAATAAAATCCTTTTTTAAAACAAATATCGAGAATTCGAGGAATATGATCGAACGACCATCGATCAATTCTGTTTCGATTCTCTTTCACTGTTTGTTCTCTTGTTGACTCTTCCGCACCGGGAAGAAATTTTCAAAAAGCTGTGTCAAAACCTTTTAGTTTTGGTTTTTTAAGTCTTTTACTTTATTTTGAAAATTCCCATTTTTAGTCTTCCTAAAAATGGTGTGAAAATCTTCTTTTCTTATTGTTTTGGAAATCTTTTTCCATCTTCTGTTGATAAACTAAGTCTGATTTGAATTTGAAAGCCTCTATTTAAATCTTAAAAGCTCTTGATTACCAATTTTAATTTCTTTTGAAAACTGAGTAAGAGAACATCAACTTTGAAAATGCTTTTGGAAAAAAAAAATTTGCATTTTCTGAATAGTACTTAATTCCTAAAGGGAAGAAAATGAATGCAGATGATGCATGAACTAGTATATTTTAGTTTATTTAATCAGTAAACCACGATATACTCGAAATTAACATGAGACCCTTCCCACGCATTATGGGGGTATCTCGAGGGTAATCCAATCTCGGAGCGGGAATCAAGAATTCGTACCCGAGTACATTTACTTGGGACCTACCCATCATTGTAAAAGATCGTTATTTACCAATTCTTATTTAACTAACTCGCATGAATGACAAGTAAAATGCATGAAATATCGCTTTTACTTATATGCATTAATACAAGTCTACCCGAAATCAATTCCATAAACCCTTCCCATCATTATGGGGGTATTTATGGAAAAGATTGGTCTAAAAGGGGCTCCCAGAAATTCGTACCCGAGTACATTTATCTGAAAGACCCTTTATCTCGGAAAAAGACGAATATTAATACATTTTAATCATAGGAAGGTGACATATACTATGCATGACATGGGAGCACGTGATTATTTTCTACTTCACCACTAAACTAATTACTGAATTATTACAAATCAAAGCTTAATTAAATTGAAATTAAACTAACAAAGAACAAAATTGAAAGAAATTAAAAGCTTCAGGGCCAAATTGGACAAACTGGGGACTTTTCTGCACATCAAGTAAAAGATTAGCAAAATTCAGGAGGCAAAAAGCACAATTGGAAAATCAATAATATGAATAAACAATAACTATAGAATTTAAAATATGAATGCACATGAAATTAAAGGAAATAAACCTACTTTATTTCACATTAATTATGGAAACTATGAGGTAATTAAGCTAAGTTAGTCCTAACCTTTTTCTTTTTTCTTTTTCTTTCTTTTTCTTTTATTACTCTATTGACAATTAAACTAAACTATGAAATTAAACTAATCCTAGAATTTCATCTTTACCAATTTATTAAAAATTGAGCTAAATTCCTTAAACTAATAATGATCAAATCTCAAATTAAACTAATGTGAACTAGACTAGGCCCAATAGTAAAAACCCAATGCATAAATAAAAGCCCAAATCATCAATAATGCCCAAAATAGAATAAAAGCCCAAATCATAGAAGATACCCAATTGGAACTAGGCTTCAGCGGGTCAAAAGAAGGTTGGGTCTGGGCCGATCCTAGGTCGGGTCATCAGTTGGTATAAATACCAACTTTTCTCATCTTCATCACCATTTAGAACCCTAGCCGCCCTACCCTTGGTTCTGAATTTTTCAGCTGCCGCCCGGACCTCCATGTGCCACCGCGCCAGACTTTAAACGGAGCTCCAATGGTGCTCAAACTCTCCGGGTTTCCTCCTCTCCGTCTCCTCTTTCCAAATCTGGCCTTTCTTCCACCCAAAACCTCCTCTAGCCTCACAAATCTAGCCTAAACCGAGACAAGAAAAAAATCTTTAGATCTCGAAAACCCGCCGCTCGATTACCCTGAAACTTTGATGTTATTCTCATCTGCCCTCCTGCCTCCAAACCCACTACTCAATTTCAAGATCGAACCTTCCCATACCAGGTATGACGATTTTTTTTTTTTTGAGTATTTAGAAAATCACTGGGAGAGTGTGTGTGTTCATGTATTTTAGTGAGGGAGCTCTCATTTTTCGATGTCAGAGAGAAGGGTTTAAGAATCAAGGGAGAGATCTTCTTTTTCAGAGAGAGACTTGGTGTTGTATTCAGGTAGGTTTTTTTTTTGTATCGAAGAATCAGAGAATTTTTTTTGTGTGAGAGCTTGATCATTTTTTGTTTGTTGAATTAGAGAGAAGATGAGGGTCCGAGGGCTTGATGATCGAAGAGTGTGTCAAGCAATGAGGATGCTGTGAATGGCCAAGCCTGTGTGAATTTGAGTCTGTGTGTATATGAAGGGGAGAGGTTGAGTGTTTGATGATCGAAGAGTCAGTGTTAAGAGAGTGCGAGGTGGGAGAGTTTTTTTCTGTTTTTTTTGTTGATTGAGAGAGAGCCAAGAGGGTTTTTTTTTCTTGAGGTGGAGAGCTCCTGAGTTTCCTTAAGAAAAGAAGCATCCCCCCCCCCCCTTTCTAGCTAATTATTTTTGTCTTTTTTGTGCAGGTTGTTTGCATTTGCTAGCAAAATAAAATGGGATAAGGATCCAGCTGGCCTTGCTGCTAAAGGATAGGAATGAGAGGGAAAATGCTGAGTTGGCAGTGTGAGTTGGCGAGGCAGGTATTTCTTTCTTTCCCTCCTTTGTTCATTATGTTGGAATTTGCCTCAAATGTATGCTTGATTCCTTACACGTGCCCTTTTGCAGGTGATTGGCGTTGCTTACTTGGCTACTGCTGCCAATTTTGAGGTCTTCTCGAATCCAAGACAGAGCTGCCATGTCACAGGTAAGCATTCTTTTTCCCTCTTCCTGGCTTACTTTGACTTGCTCTTGTATTATTGATGTTTGCATGCAACTGCTTCTTTCAATTTTATTACAACGTCCACCATGGCTTATTGTTTATGTTAGCCTGACTTATGGTGATTAATGTGCTCTAAATGCTTGTGGCTTTTCCATTTGATTCTTTTTATTGATGCTGACTTCCCTTGAAATGCATACTACTTGCTTGTGAATTCTCGTGTTCTATTTTATGACTGAATTGGAGAATAGCAATGTTGCTGAGTGTATTTTGTTGTTTCTGGTTCTCATATTCTTTTTATTGCAAAAGCCTCAGGTAAAATTACTACTGCCATGTAAAATGTAATTGAATGCAATCTGAAAACCATCATACATGTTGACTTTAACTCTTCTCTAAATGCTTTCACTTGCTGATGTTGCTGTTTGTTGACATGTGAAACTGTTTGAGCAAATTTCTCCTCTCTCCATGTAAGCTCAATTCTTAAAAATAGCAATAAGCTTGAATCCTCAATTCTTTTTTTATCGAATACTTGCTGATTCAGAGTCTCTTGGTGCCAGGGCTGATCTTGTCACTCTAACGGATTTACTCCATTGGATTGATTGTCTAGTAACCACGTACACGTGCTTCAGCAAATTCTGCATCGAGAAACCGAGAGCTAGGAAGCTTAGCTCTCAAAGCTAAAGGCAAGAAGAACATGGTAGAGATAAGGAATTGGGGTCAAAAGAAAAATAAGTGACCAAGTTAAACTAGGAAGGAGAAAAATGAATGCATGACCCACTTGTAATCCCTATGTCCTATTTCTGAAATTTTGAATTTGGAACTCACAATTTGCAATCTGCGAATGCAAATGTAAAGCTAACCATTTTGTATTTTTTGTAGAATACTGAATGTGTATGGGAAATGGGAATTCTTACTTTTAAATGACAAAGGAAAAGGTCCAATACTGCAAAGAGAAAAACTAGTGCCTTTTTAGGCTTAACCAAAAGGTCCAACACCAACACATTAACCATAGGAAGAGAGAACAGAAAGAAATTGGGCTCGAACCCATGGATTCGACAAGAAAGAGAATAAACATGGGTTTACTTAGAGCTAACCAAAATGAAAGAGATGGGGAAAAGAAATAAAAGAATATATGCAAATGCAATATGTCATAGAATATGCAACGTTACATGAAAAACAAAGACAATGGAAATCCTAATGGACAAGTCTACCAAGGTACTATAGACAATTAGGAATTAACCTAAATGCCTCCTAATATGCGAATTAAGAACCAAAACAGATTTTAAAAAACAAAAAATACTAAATGAAGCTAAGCCCTGAGGTATGCAAAAGAAATGCCAAAGACGCACATCAAGATTTTTTATTTTTCTAATGCAATCTAGATGACCCAAAATGAATCAGGTAATCTAAATTAAGAGTGGATTAAAATGACCAACGTGCCCCTGAATATGCAAATGACCAAAATGCCCTTAGTGTAAAATGACCGAAATGCCCCTGGGTGACCCTAATGCCAAATAAGAAACAAACTGATTTAAATTGAAGGATACAAGATAAAAATGGGTGTCTACAATATCCTCCTCATAAAAGAGCTCTAACAACTTATCTTCTTGCCAACTACGGTTCTCAAAATCCATCAATTTTGCCACTTTCATATTAGTTTGTACTACTCCTTTAGCGGGTCGAGGCTTGTATAATGGAGGATTATCCAACCATCGATCATCCCAAACATCTAAATCCCCCACCCCAACCCTCCATCAAGACCCATCAATCAAAACCTCCCTTCCTGATATAAGACTACGCCACAAAAATGAAGGATTAGATCCAATAGGTGCCGATAGAAAACGACTAGTAGGGAAATATTTGGCTCTCAGTATACATAAACAAAGAGAATTCGGATTCTGAACCAAACGCCAGCACTGTTTCGCCAATAACGACATATTGAAAGCCTCAAAATCACGGAAACCAAGGCCCCCATCCGCCTTCGAAGCACACAATGCTTCCCAATTCTTCCAATGGATCCGTCTCCTATTATCTGAAGATCCCTACCAAAACTTAGCTATCACCCCATTCAGCTCTTGAATAAATGACTTCGGGAAGCGAAAAATACTCATAAGATAAACTGGAATAGCTTGGGCAACTGACTGAATCATTACCGCTTTCCCTACTATTGAAAAGAGCCTATTATTCCATCGATTCACACATTGCTGCAGGCGATCTTTAACGAAGCGAAACTCTCTAGCCTTCGATCTTCCAAACATGATAGGTATGAACCCCCAACAAATTCATAATATCCGCTTGCAGTCTAGGAGCAGTATTTGCACTGAATAAAATTGAAGATTTATCAATATTGAACTGTTGTCCAGAAGCTACTTCAAAGTCCCTCAGGATACCCAAAATCGTCTCACAATCTAATTCCTTGGCACGCAAAAACAATATACTATCATCAGCAAAGAAAAGATGGGACACACGGGGAGCTGTTCTTGACACTGATATCCCCCTAATAGTACCCTGGCTATCAGCACAATCAATCATTTCGGACAAAGCTTCCATGCATATAATAAATAAATAAGGAGATAAAGGATCCCCCTGCCGGATGCCACGCTCCGGTACAAATTTCTCACACTGATTCCCATTAACATTCACCGAATATGACACACTACGAATACACGCCATAGTATGTGAAATCCAGTTATCCGAAAAACCCATTTGACTCATACAGGCATCCAAAAAATCCACATTCAACCCGTTCATAGGCCTTACTCAAGTCCAACTTCAATGCCATATGTGCATTTTTACCACTCGTTTTATTACTCATATAGTGGACCGTCTCGAAAGCGATCATAGAACTGTCAAAAATCATACGCTCCAGAATAAAAGCACTTTGGTTATCACCAATAATGTCTGGCAAAAACACCTTTAATCTATTAGCTAAAGCCTTCGAAACAATCGTAAACGCCACATTGCATAAACTTATAGGCCGAAAATCCTTAGCAGTTTCAGGGGAATTAACTTTCGGAATCAAAACAATATTAGTATGATTAATGTCAGGAAGTTGCTTACCCTCATTTAAGAAAGCCAAAGCCATCGATACCTCATCGTCCCCAACAAGATGCCAACATTTTTGGAAAAATAATGGTGTCATCCTGTCAGGCCCCTGGGCTTTATCTCCGTGCATCTGGAAGGCTGCCTCCTTAATATTCGTTGGTGTATACTCGGCATCCATAGTAATTCTCATCTCTTCATTAATACGAACATCCATACACCCCAAACCCTTCCCAATCTTATCAACGTTGGGGTTTGAAGTGGTAAAAATCATTTTGAAATAAAGAGAAATTACATTCGCTACTGCTATAGGATCCGACACCCATTGCCCTTCTTCATTGCGAATGCCAACAATTCCTTTCCTTTGTTTATGCATCGATGCCACGGCATGAAAGTAACGGGTGTTTCTGTCACCCTCCTTAAGCAACAAAGCCTTAGACTGCTGTCTCCACATAACCTTTTCTTACCTATATAACTTCTCAAGATCCCCGTTTAGAAAAACCCTCTCATATTCCTTCCTTTTCCTAGCTAAACGATGTGCCAAAGACATGCTTATCCCAAATACTTAAAGCTCGACCACACTAAGTAATTATTCCTTTGAATATCAAAACCCGCCGACTCCTTCCATGCTTCACCAACAATCGAATCAAAAAATTCATGGGATAACCACATGCTTTCAAAGCGAAAAGCATGAGGATGGTAAACACCAGGCTGCTGCTCCAAAACCGAAATCAACAAGGGTAGATTATCCGATTCCGTGGAAACTAAGTGCTTCTCAACTGACAAAATTAAATTTTTGCCACCAAGATTCATTCACTAGGCACCTATCGAGTCTCGCAAAGACTATTTCACCGTTAATTTTCCTTGACCAAGTCATCTTAGGACCCAATACCAGTATTTCCTGTAAACAACAATCTTCAATCACTGATCTGAAAGCCTCCATTTGATCAGCCAACCTCACCGCTCCTCCCTCCTTCTCATTTAATAACAGATTTCATTGAAGTCTCCTGCTAACATCCAAGGCAAAGAGAGCCTTCGACTCAAACACCTTAATAGATCCCATGATTCATGTCTAAGACACGTTTCTGGCTTGCCATAGAAACCAGTGAATCTCCATTGGTTTGGGCCAATATCAATTGTAACATCAATATGGGAAGAAGAATACGACAAAAGTGAAACATCCAAATTATTCATCCAAAGTAAAGCAAGACTACCCGCTCTACCAATACAAGGAACAAAAAAACAAGAATTAAAACCTAAACGAGATCGATCCACTCCATCTCATTACAACAGAAATTAAAAAACTAAGCCCACATATATTATTCCAAATCAATTTTGTTGGCGCGTAGACGTAGTCTACTAGAGGAAGGGAGGAGATGGCTTCTTATCTTTAACTTGTAGCATTTTTCGTTTTAGGGTTAACTTGTAGCATTTTAATTATAAGAAATATATTATATATATAGTTTTCCCACCTTTCAATTGCTAGAAAGCTAGAAAAGAAATCTGCATCAGTACATTATCAGTCTCGAGGTTTCGATTTTATTGCATCACATGTATATTATACACTATTTTAGTGATGGCCCATGGAAAATTTTAAATATTTTAATTTTAATAAAAAAGTATGATATCATGCCCCTATAACAAGAACAAAACTAATTTTGCTACTCCATTTTCTTCTTTTATATATACTAGTCATCATCTTCACGTGCGTTGCATTTTCTTCTTTTATATATACTAGTTCTCACCTTCACGTACGTTGCACGTGATCCAATATGTTTAAATTAAATGAAAATTAAAATCTTAAGTATATTACTAATTTTACGTGCAACTAATATGTTTAAATTAAATAAAAATTAAAATATTAAGAATACCACTAATTTTGTCATAAAGAATCTTATTATTAGAGCTGGCAAAATTTGACCTAAGAGCGGGTACCCAACCTGATCCAACCGCCTGAAACCAAACTTGATCCAATCTTATTTGAGAAAAAAAAATCTATCCAATCCTAAACCAAAATGACCCGAATCTTCAATGATCTGTACCTGAAACGACCAGGACCCAAAATTACCCGAGTCCGATTAAACCCGAGAGATTAAACCGAAATTACCTGAATTGGAATTAATTATATTTAAATGACCCGAATCTGGAAAGAGCCGAATCCAAAAATATGAAGCTCAAACCTGAAATTATCCGAACCATATAACCCGACACCGAAAAAGACTCGAACCAGAATGACCTGAACTTAAATGACCCGACATTTGAGCGATCCGAACCTAAGCCAATCTGAAACCGAAAATTAACCGAACACGTATAACCTAAAACTGATCGAACCAAAATTCAACCCAACCTGCCCATTTGTATATACATAGGGTTTAACTATCAAAAGAACAAAAGAAATGATTCCACAGAAAGAATAATATTAACAAAATAAAATAGCAAATTTGAACGCACTCTATCTAGCAATAATATATATATACTATATATTATTTTTAGTAACTATGGAAATTACTTAAAAGCCAAATTGAGGATTAATGTGGTGCCTCCTTTTGGCTTTTTTTGGTCTTTTCTCACTTTTCGGGTGACTAAAAAGGCTCTCGATGAATTTACTCCCTTACTTTTCCTGCTGCCCTTTTTTGTAATTTACTATTTTTATATTTATGATTATATGTGTTTTAATTACATATTAATTGTGTGTGGATATTAGGATTTACCGGTTCAACTCCTCTGCCGGAATTCCAAAGGATTTGTGCTATAAAAGTATCTGCAATAATGGTTGATTTATGGGTAAACTATTGACATTCCAGTTCTGTTTTCCTTTCGTCTTCAGTTTTATTTGGGTGGGTTTATTCTTCCTTAACATTTCTCTGAATTTGTTTCACATGGACTCCGTTTTGTTTCCTAACAGTGTGTTTGGATAATTTTTTTGGAGGATCAGTAAGGGCCAGGAATGGATGGGAAAGGAAGGACTCTTGAAGGAAAGGATGGGAAGGACCAATTCCTGTTTGGATTGGATAAAATTGATGAGGGAATGGAAAGGAAGGACCATCTAACATTCCTTGTTTGGATTCACTATGTAAAGGAAAGGACGGACCACATTTGTAAAGAAAATATGAGTAATTTAATAAATTAGATTAGGGTAATTTAGACTTTTGATAAAAAAAAAACGCTTTTCTCCAATTTTCTCTCTCCGCTGGTACTCCAAAGGAAATTGGAAATATAAGGATCAAGAAGGACCAAAATTGCTTGAACAAAAAAAAAAAAAGAAGGACCAAAATTGGTCCTCCAAAACTCATGGACCAAATCTAATATCCAATCCAAACATGGGTCATTAACCAAAAAGACCTCCTGTCCCGTCCTATCCCATCCCGTCCCTTATTGGTCCCTCAATACAAACACACTGTAAAATTTCTAGGTGGACGTTGACAAGATCCTTCCATTTAATTTAGTAGCGCCTTAGGATGGCATAACCTAAAGTGGGGAGCTTTCACTTCTCACCATAACATTTTGAGGTAAATCTGAATTTATTTGTTGATTATATTATTTGATACTTAAATTTAACATTTCCTTATTCCTCTTTTATTTTACAAAAAGTTTTTTTTTATTTATCATTCGATTTCTTTTTTATTGAGGTTTCTATAAGTTGCTTATGTTTAGTATATTTCCACATTTCCAAAAGCATATTTAGCCAATGCTAAGTACAATAATTTTGTGATGCATTGTGTAATATGCTCATGCAAATGTTCTCAACTAATTCAATTTTCCTACGACAACTATACATACTCCTTGACTACAAAAAATTAGGACTTCCTTATGCAGAAGCCAAATTCTTCCATCTATCTGAGTTCATTAATTTAGCAGTTGCAATCAAGATAATCAACATACATTTCAAGCAACAATTAATATTAGCTTTATTTTGATTAATTATTTAGAGATGGAGGAGTAGAATATTAGCTTTATTTTGATGAATTACCTAGAGATGGAGTAGAATTTAGGTAATGCACTTTAAAATTGAAAGAGAAATCATGTATTTTGCTTTATATATGCGAATTATTTGTTTCGATGTATGAGTTTCTCCTAACTGATTAACTTACAGCCAATGCAATATCTTCTTACTAACCGACTTAAACAACTACAAAAAATATAACCCTAACAAGAGGATAACTGCAGCGCAAGCGCAGGCCGCCCTGCTTGTTGAAATTAATTATAAGTCAAATAAATTAATTTCTAATTAGAGAAAATAATAAACTATAATCATAAGACATTAACTATTAAATGGAAACAGATCAATCACAAATAAACCTTTTAAATTAAAATAGTTAAATAAAATAATTATAAAAATATTTAATTTAATTAAATGAAAATAGAGTTTTTAGTAGAATAAAACTGTATATTAAATTTTTTTAATATATCCAAGTTTTTAATGAAAAATAGTAAAATGGTAAAAATAAAATAATTACAAAGATATTAGATTTAATTAAATAAAAATAGATTTTTTAGTAGAATATAACTATAATAGTTTAAGTAATGACATTTAAGAAATATATTCGAAAAATAAAAATATAATGGACTATTCAAAAATTTTACAATATATATATATATATATATATATACATCCTAATAATCTAATTTGGCGGCGGCTTCATATATATCAAATATATTTAAACAAGTTTAAAAAAGTAATTAATATGCATTTATATATTTTATATTAAAATTTCTATGTTGTTATATTTTGAATATTTCCAAATACTATTCATTTTCTCATAATAAAAAATATGTTCCTTAGTACCAATAATCAGTTAGTTTAAGTGATAAAGTATTGGTTTAAGTTCGAGATCAGTGATTATAGAAAGTCATTGTTTCTATAATAACAAGTAGACCAACTCGAACAGATTTAATTAGAAACCATTAAACAAACAAGAATATAGATTTTAGCAAGAATGATATTTGCTCATTAGTACATTCTCAAAAAAAATATTTGCTTATTAGTATCTAATTTAAATTTAAATATAAATTTTTTTTATATTGAAACCATCTACTTTTATATCATTAAAACTTACAAATATAAATTTTGCAATAAATTAAATATATAGTTTTTGAAAATCTCTAAGATAACTCTTGATTTATTTAAACTTCATTAAACGAAAGGAACTAACAAACCACGTAGAAATAATTACAATTTGATATTAACCCATTTGGCCCTTAAACTCTTAAAATAGAACATTTTTTTTTTTGCAATTTGGGATAAAATATCACTGAACTCCTGGAATTTGAGACACGTCATCTAGGGATTGAGGGGAGTGAATATAAGAAAGTTTGGATTGATATATTATATACTCCCTCCCATTCAAAATAAGTGAAACATTTTAAATTTTGCAGCCTTTCAAAATAAGTGAAACAATTACAAAATCAATGCAATTTGTACCTTTTTTCCATATATGCCCCTAAGTGTTAATTAAGGTGGTTGAGCCATTAAATGGTCTTGGAAAGTTGGGAAGGAAGAGAAGATTTATTAATTAATTATTTATAAAAATTTTTAAGAAGGATAATTATGTCATTTTAAGTGAGTTTTTACTAAATTTAAAACCAACTAATCATTGCCTTGGTCTGTGTGATATTCTTAGTATTTCACTTATTTTGAATGGAAGGGAGTACTAGATATTCAACTCGCGCTTCACTGCGATTGCATTTGAAAAGCTGATGAACATTCAAATAAGTAGTAAATGTGGTATAAATATTGATCCAAGGGAAATAACTAACAAAATTTGAAATAAGTTGACACTCTAAATTAAAAGGAGCAGTAGTTCATATATTGGACAATTAGTTGATTAATAGTGTATGTGACTCACTTGAAAAAGTAATAGCCCGTTCGAAAATGATGGTTTGAGATAATAAACAGTGGGGAAAATAAACAAAGGAAAATTATTCAATACACCGTCAATGGAGTTTAGCAGACTGCATATGCGGGTCTTGAAGGGTGACATGTGTCCCGTAGGGACTAGATTGAAATATTTAAAATTTAATTAATTCAGAAAATGGACATATGTCAACTCCACAACCCACTTGTAAAGTTCAAAATTTACACCGTCAGTGTATCAAATAATTACTCATAAACAAAAGTTTAAATAAGTTTGTTGGTTGTTACTCTAAATTAAAAGAAATAGTTGTTCATATATTGGACTAGTTGGTTAATATCGTATGAGACTCAATTGAAAATTTGGCATGAAAAAAAGAAAAGTAGTACCCCGCTCCTAAATTATGGTTTGAGATAATGAATGGTGGAAGATAAACAAAAGTTTAAATAAGTTTAGTTGGTTGAGGCATATAAAAGACAATTGGTTGTTTAGGCATCATGTGGAACCTATCTAAAAATTGGCATTAAGAAAAGTAGTAGCTTGCTTGAAAATTGTGATTCGAGATAATGAGGGGTAGGGAAGACAAATAAAAGTTTAAATGAGTTGACATTTTAAATATAATAGTAGATCATATATGAGACAATCAGTTAGTTAGAGTTATGTTTGACAGTTATTTATAAAAAAAATGTACGTAGAACTAAAATTTTACTGCATCCAAAAGTTTATGTTTTAAGGTTTATAAGTAGTATTTTAAAGGAGTAATTATTTTGTTGTATATATATATTTAAAAACTAACCGGAAATGGAGTTGGTTTAAAAATAGTGGGATAAGGCAAAGAGACTTTTTTTTTTTAATGAAAGGGGGCTTTTGGGAATGAACTTTGTTCGTTGCAAAATTCAACTTTTCTAGAGAATATAGACATTTTTCTTTTTACGAAAGTGAGTTTTTGGCAACGCGTAATATTTTGTCTAGAGAATTATCATTTTATCTTTATTAATTTAATACCAAATAATCGTGGATCGGGATAACTATGGGCAAAGAGGACTTTTCACTTAATGCTTATATATATATATAGGAATAATTCTCTCTACTAGTGGACCTATCCACTGCACCCTACATATTCATCTTTGGCTTTTTCAGGAAATACAATTATTAGAATCCTCATTAAAATAATATCTCTTTTTATATGCTCAAACAATCAACGAGAAATTACAAATACAAACTACGTCCATTACTACAGGTGCTCATGGACCGAGCCGGACTTTTGCTTAGTGATTGCATAATATATGCTTGCGCAAGCCCGTCCGGCCAGAAGAACGAGTCTCAAATTTTGTCCAAGGCCCGCCCATATTTTTCAATACATGATCAAGGCCCACACAAGCCCGCCTATATTTTTATTTTAAAATAATAATTATTTTTTTAAAAAAAATAAAATTTAAACATTAAACTTTATTATAATCCAATAACAAATTAAATCAAAATAAGTTTTGATAAAAATATTAAATTTTAATAAAGTTTTACAAGATTTAGTTAAGCTATACATATAAACTATTCAACTTTATTATGTATAATATAATTATTCAATTATATTATATTACTAGTTTGTACCTCCATGCAAGGCATGTGCTGATTTTTCATATGTAAATATAAATTTATCATAATTAAGTAATATTTTATTTTAGTTTTTTTACCTATATAATTATATATAAATTTATATTTTTTATTCTTAACAACATTTTAATTTGAATTTTTACTTCTTTTATTTTACAAATAAGTTTTTTTTATATATATAGCATGAAAGTTATAGATCATCCAAATCCAAAATAAAATATAAAATGGCTCAAAAAATTATAATATAAAATGTTTTCAAAAGTTGAAAAATACTTTTAACAATACATACAACAAAAGAAATGCAAAATTAAAGAAAAAGTTAAAAATATATTCCAAAATAGTGGTAGAATAACAGAAAATGATGCAACACAACCCAACGGATTTGTAAAATGGTCCCAAAAGTTGTCAATTACACAAATTTATAGAACACCAAAAAGTTTGCAAAATTATCGAAATATTATAAAATAATCCATAATCTTGAACATGGCAAATTATTTTAGGAAAAAAAAAAAGAGGAAAGAAGGTTGTAAGATAACACATAACGTTTCACCAAAAAAATAACACATAATGTTGCCTAACAACTCAAGAATATAGTAGTATAACTTTATAGATGTCA
Source organism: Corchorus olitorius (assembly GCA_001974825.2). Taxonomy (NCBI): domain Eukaryota; kingdom Viridiplantae; phylum Streptophyta; class Magnoliopsida; order Malvales; family Malvaceae; genus Corchorus; species Corchorus olitorius. Next base: position 29,096 of record AWUE01015867.1, on the reverse strand, counting down.
AAATGGCTTACAAATTAAATTAAATTATATATATATATATATATATATAACCCAAAAAAGGGTAAAATGAAGTTTCCTAATATAACCCAAATTGTAAAAGAAATTGTTTATGCTATACAAAATTGTAGAAAAATGTCACAAAAATAAGGTAATTGAGTCGTAAAAAGTACTAAGTTATGAAGAATGAATTAAAATTGTAAAATGACCCAAATGGAAGAAAATCTTTGAAAATACAAAAAAAAGTAACAAAAAGAAATATGAATGAATACTTTTCTTATTAAATTCCAAAGTAGAATAAATCTTGATATAAATACTTTTCTTAATGATGGGAGTATGATAAAAACAATTATAGTACTTACACTTTGCACTTGCTCATGAAGATACAGGAAGACAAAAATGAGAACGAAAATTAATCATATTCATAATTAACAAAGTGAAATGCATATGTGAAGATTTCTAAAAAAAAAAATGTGAAAACATTGAAAAATCACCTTCCTCATTCTTTCATGACTTTCACAAGTAATTTGCCAGTTTTCTCAATGCTTTTGACAACATTTAAAAGTGTTTGAAAGTATTTTTGAATTTGACCAAAAATATGAAATTTTAAATTATGTAAACTTAAAATGTTTATTTAGATATAAAGGACTTGGATAAACCCATAAATTATGTGAATTTAGAAATAATTGGATATTATAATATGTATTCATATATTAACATTTTAATAATTAAGATATATTTTTAATACGTTGGTAGCTCGATCTTTCGAATTTTACTCTAACAAGTTATATTATTTTTTTAGCTCGACAAAAATTGTTTGAATTTAATTTTTTTTTTTTTGAAGTAACGAATTTCATTTTTTCAAGCAAAGATGCTAATCTGTTTTGAATACAACTTTTTTTTTTCAAATTAAGTAAGATCTCTTATCATCTAAAACATGTTTCTTAGTTTTTTTTTTCTTATTTAATGAACATTCTGTTCAAAATTACTATGTTGATAGCAAGTAATTAATTAATGTGAAATATATATAATTTCAAGAAAGAAAAAAAGAAAAGAAGGAAGAATACGATTTTATTTTATACATTTTGGTAATAGTCAACACTCCCAAGGAAAAACATCTCAATACAATATTTTTTTTCTGTATAATCTAAATACAATTTTGAATAATAATAAAAATTTTATATCCAAGTTAACATGATATTCCACCAAAAAAATTAACAAATTAATAATTTTCAATTTGAAAAAATTGTATCCAAACTTTTGAAAATTCTAAACTTTTGCAATATCTTGGGAGAAGAAAATTGTTTAAAGTTAAAATTAATTATCTAAAATCAATCATTGTTATATAATTAAATTTTACATGTGGTATGGAATACTATGTGGCGTGAAGAGAGCATGTCCGCATAGGATCCATGTCAACGTTCTCTCACATGTACCCGTATGATTCTCTTATAGAATATATATATATATATATATATATATATATATATAAATACGGGTCGGGCTCGGGATTAAAACATCAAAAGCAAGGTTCGACCCAATTTTTATCGGGTCCATTTCTTTGTCTACCAATATTTATGCCAAAATCCTCCCATTTTCGGGCGGGCCTTCGGGTTTGGGCGGGTATCCCAGCCCTTGAGCAGGTCTATCCACCACTTTAATAAAGATAATAAACTAAACTAAAACATAAAGGGGAACAAATATCCATGGTTTTTGTAACCGGACCGGCTATGGAACCGGTGAAGGGTATGGTCGGCGATTTGACCGATTCGACCGATTCAGCCATCGGTCCGGTCTGATGAGGCTAATTGAGGTCCACACAAGAATTTTATATATAATAAATATTAATTGTTGCATACCAATGGCATAGAAAAGGTTTCCAGTAGAGTGGTTAAGTGATTTATTATTTTTTTATTATGATGAGGGTTCAAATCCCACCACCACCATTTTTGTTTTCAAAATTTAAAATTTTAAATGTAGTCAATATTCAAAACCGGTCCGATTATCCGGTCCAACCGATGGTAGTTGACTTTGTTAACTAACCGGAAATTTGACATATCGTCAACATCAGATAGGCCTCCGATACCCGATTTGACCAGTCGGTCCGATCAATCCGATTTCGAAAACCATGCAAATATCACATACAGTGGGACTTGAAAGTAGAACCTCACAATTAAATACAATATACCAATACAATTAAGTACAATATACCTACCGATTGACCTATCAGCTCAGGTGTTCTACATATATTTATCTAATGGCTATTATATATCCGTATTATCACTAACTGAATTAATTGGAGTCTTTGGTTTGACCGTTGGCCTACCATTGTCCAAATTTGGAGAATTGCTTGTTTAAAAAGTGAGGGAAAGCCATCTTTCGTCTTTCACCTACCAATAAATAAATCCAATTATATAGCTTTAGTTTTTAGTTATAGTGGAAGGCTGGAAAAACATGAAAGCAAGGAGGTGTTCTATATATATATATATATATATATATATATATAAAAGAATAAAACTTAGTCATTGGGTATTTGGCCTGGTGGTAGAGTACTGGACTCTTAGTTCCAGTATACCTGAACCATGAGGTCTTGGGCTCTACTCTCACGAAATGTGAGTTTCTTTTGTAATTTATTTGTTTGTGTATTTAGTATGTTAGTAGTTTTTGATGAAATTAGAGATTTGGCAATCCTAGTTGAGTTATATACGTTTCAATTTGTAAATAGGGAAGCCAATGTATTAGCACATTCTCTAGCTAAGATTGAGTTGGATAATCGTGTGATCGGTGCTGATTACTGATTAATGAAAGTGATTATTTGATTAAAAAAAAACTAAAGCTAAAACAGAACACCTCCTTCCCTTCATGTTTTCCAGCCTTCCACTATAACTAAAAACTAAGGCTAAATTAAAATTAATAATTCTAAACCAATTACAAAACACAACTTAACTTCAATAAGAGCCTTCCTCTCCTTCCTATATTCTGCTTACTTTGACCGACTGTTCACCTATTTTACCTACTTTTTCCCTCCTCCTATATTAATTATACTCCTCAAAGTTATATTTATTCCTATTATTAATAATATAAATATTTAATGTTGCTTTGCTTCATCATTTTTACTTTTCTTTTTTAACAAAAGAAGAAATCGTTACAGATAAAAATAATTAAAGTAACCCAAGTCATAACTAATTAACCAATTCAACTCAAATAAAATCACACAAGAATCAAATTAGAAACTTAGAATCTATTCGATAAATTGAAAATGTAAGTGCTGAAATTTTAATACTGAATTTCATAAGTACTGAATTTAAACCATAAAAATTGTTTGCTATACTAAAAATCAAGTACTGAATGTAATGTAATGAATGTAATGTATCGTTTGATAATAATTGGCCCTTAATTCTAAAAATAATTTCTTTTACATCATTACGTTTATTAACATAACATAATATCATTTAAGAAAAACAAATTCTTTATATTTATGATTTTTGATTGAAAAAGTATATAATCATCAAATACAAGTATTATTTTTGAAATCGGACCGCTCGATCTGACCGGTTGAACCGGGTATCGGAGGACTATCCGGTCCAGAGAGCATAATACTTTTCGGTTAGTCATCGATCGGCGTTGACCGGTTCAATCGGAAAATCGGACCGGTTTTAGATATTGACTAAATTCAAATTTTAAATTTTGAAAAAAATATTTGTTTGTGGTGAGATTTGAACCCATAATATGGTAAAATAGTCATAAACACCTTAACACCTCTCAGGTTCACTTGCCGGTTCGGTTTCAAAAACCTTGAATACAAATATCATATTTAACAAAAGGATGGGAGAAGAACAATATTCAATTTTCATCTAGATTATTGCTTTTGATCTAGTTTCCAATAGTATTTCTTCGGAATCCATAGAACGTTTTATTTGGAATACAAAACCCAAGTTATTGCTTTCAATCCAGATTCGAATAGTATTTTTAATTTAAATTTGGAGAAAACCTAGTTTTATTTGGTTATCGAAAGGATTAGAGAAGAACAATATTTAGTTTCAAAAGGATGTGGAAGAACAATAAGAAAAAGATATAAATCTTCAATGGCGAATAAATTTTTCTCATATTTGTGAATTAAGATTTCTGAAGATGGCCTTGAATTAAAAAGTGGAAGAAAAAAATAAAGGAAAGGGAGGAGACGTTTCGTGGAGGACAATATAGTCTGAAACATTTAAAAAAAAAAATTGACTTTATATTTTCAATGATGAATGATAAGTAGGTTCTATTAAGCTAAAATAAAAATAAGTTATCAAATACATAAAAAAGATAAAAGTATTGAATTTTTTAATTTTCAATGAAATGAAAATTTTCAATGGTTTATTAAACACACCCTTAGAAAACAAGAATCAAAATTTCATCCTTCTAACTCCTTCAAGAATTTTGTTGCCAGAATTCTTCTAAGAAAACAAGAATCAAATTTCATTCTTTTAAATTATTTCAAGGTTTTTGTTACTAAAATTCTTCCAAGAAAAGAAATTTTCTAGTATTTCACCCTTAATAACTAAAATGAAAGACAAATTACTTCAACTTCATGGTGGTCCCTTCCTGAAATTCTCAAATTCCTTGAGATTGATAATCTGGTTAAGATTGGTTCATTCTCCACTACTTGGAAAACCCTTGACCCCCGGCGCACTGGCTAGCCCCTCAACTTTTGAGGCATGCAACAGCAGCACCAATGCTACATATACCCTTATGTGCAACACTTGAAAGAAGATTGGCCCCTGGTGCTACTGCATTGCACCATCTCTTCATTGATTTGACAGGAGTGGCTAATGAAAGGATGCTTGACATTGTATTTATACCTCAATTTACAAATTGGGGTAATCATGTAAAAGCCTTGTTAGTCCAAGATGAGTGGTTGAGATTTAATCTCAATTTTCCCAAGTAAAAATGGATTTTAACCATATCTTGGACCAAATTCAAGAAGGTGAAGGATTTTAACTTTGAATTTTGACTTTGATTTCTCCTAAATTGATTATGTAAAGCTTTAATAATTTTTCAATAATTAATGATGAATCGAGCAATTTATGTGTGGAATATATTTGGTTGCCCCATATATTGCAGAAAATATGGTTTTGGGCCTTTTCCGGGTTAAGTTTGGACGGCTTTTCAATTAAAGACAATTTAAATAGGGCTTCGAAATTGAGCATGGAGATGAAGGTTTGGAGGCTGCGACATTTACAAAATATGTTCATCTAGTATCAAGGTTTCAGCCGCCCAAATTCCGGTTTCGGGATTAATTTTTTCTGAATTTTCAATTAAGGACAAAATGCAATTTCGGGATGATTTTGACATGGCGATTTCACCATGAGAGTGGCAGCATGATCTACATCAAATATAGAGGTTATATGGTCAAGTCGAGCCATATCAAACATTATTTGTAACTTTGTCACGGTTTTCAATTAAGGACATTATGACTTTTTCACCCCTGGTTTAAGCCATGTCCTTAATCGATTTTGGACAACATCGACATGTGAGTATAGTGGCATGGTATTGAACATATTTTTGGCTCAATTGATAAAGTTCACATTTTCAAGCACTTGGAAGCAAATCCGTCACCAACTTTTGTCACCTTGCACAACCTTTGAAGCCATTTTGCTGCACCGAAGCATGGAGACTTGATGAATTTCGAAATTGGCAGTAAATATGTGATATATTTATCAGATTTCCAAGATATATGGCGTTTTAAAGACTTTCCTTGTGAAATCAGATTCGTAATCCGGAACGAAATCAAGTAGATTTGGTGATAGTGCAAATCTCTCTTTATGGGCTTGATGGAGTTTGAAACTGACTGCAAAAAAGTGATAATTATCATGTTTCCATAAATAAAAGATGCCTTGTGGATATTCTTCACTTTCCATGAAGTTTATTCAGCAAATCAGCACCGAAATCAGAATCAAGACCTGCAATCTGCACCGGAGTGAAATCTTGAAGATCTAATGTTGTGGAATATTCCTTGGGCCGTGGATGGCCAGCCCGAAAGCCCATTTCATGGACTATATATACAACAACGTATGCGAAAAAGCTCTCCAACAACTCACACAAACTTGCTCTCCGCAATCAAACAAGCCCTGTGGTTTCTCTCTTCATTTTTCTCTCAAACCCTACAACATTTTCACTTTTACGTTCCTATTTCATCAAATTCTTCAACTTGTTCATCTTTTTCTTTATTTCAATCTTGTCTATGCATAAGTTTCTCTCTTGTAATCTGTTACATTAATCAAATAACAACATCTCTTGTTATTTCTCTTTTTAAATATTATTGAAAATCCTTTTTGAACACCCTAGTGCAAGAAATATGGGATCAATGATTTAAATGCTTCGATGTAACTTTGATCCAGCTCCTACAATCAATCGTTTGACCTTTAATCTACTGCAAACGATTTCATTTTATGTTTCTGCACTCTTTGTCAATTTTACTACAAATTGACTGGCACGCCCGCACAACACCACTCGCGAAAGTCCTTGGAGATTTTTGGCGCAACACATTGTCCAGCGGGTAAAGATCCACTCAAACTAGTCCTTAGAGACTATGATTCTTAGAATGGAGCACCATAACCGATTTTTACATTTGGAAACCCTTCCTGTGCTAAAGAAGTTGCACCTTCTCGGGATGTTGGACATCAATTCCCTTCCAAGGATGCCCTTGTTCTCCGAATTTGTAATGGGTAATTGTACCCTTAATAGTCTTGAAATTAGATCTTGAACACCTCAAGATTCTCAAAATCCTTGGTTGTTACCTCACCACTATCTCCATTGATCTTGAAAGATTGGAAATCTTTCAATTTAGACTTGGGAGGCATAGGCTGAATGATGGTGACTTGAGGGTGAAAATACATGGGTCTATTGGAAAGGTGATTTTTGACAACTCCAACCCACCTTATGGCCAAGACCTTTCCCTGTTCAACGGTCAAATGTCCATCAATGTGTCGAAACGTTCGAGTCCGGGGACTCTGTCGAAACGACTTAGAAAGGGGAGTCGCCACTAATGCTTTTTTAACCTAGGTGTGATTAGTCACCTATCAGATTATTAAGCTTAATATCAACCTAAGCCTGGCGAAGGTGACACTAACCTAATAAATGGTCTACTTATCCAAAGTCCAAGGGTTCGGGAGCCTAGTACGTGTGGGGAAGGATCAGCACCCCCACAACGCCCGTCAAATTGACGGCACTGATTAGCCTAGGATTAACTCATGAGTTTCTATCATTGGTTGTGATTATTTCTAAATTTCTAAATTTTAAAAGAAAGTAAATCTTTTATTTGATTTTGAAAACAAAATTACACAACCACAAATGAGTTTTGAATATTTTAAAAAGGTGTTGGGGATTCAAGAGAAATGACCAAACCCTTTGATCAACCTCTTATCCCCCTTTCACTGTTCGTTCTCTTCTGGGCTCCCCATGAGAGGATTTTTAAGAAAACTGGGATAAAAAATGACTCATTTTTTATGATAAACCTGGAAATGGGAACTTTCCCTTCTTAAAAACTGAAAATAAGGTGGAAGCCTCCCCTTTGAAAATAAACTTGGTTGATTTTAAAATTTTGGAATTCCTTAAGCCTATGTTTGGATTCAAGTAATTAAAGGAAAGGGAAGGAAAGGAAAGGAAAGGGGAGGGAAGTTTTTTAAAGGAAAAGAAAGGATATAGGTTTCCCTGTTTGGATTGTTTAAAATTAGTTGGAGAAAGGAAAAGAAAGGAATCATCATACCAATTGTTTGGTTAAGGAATGGAAAGGAATGGAAAGGAATGGAAAGGATATAATATATTATAAATTACCAATAATAACCCTTGTTATTATTTGAAGGGCACTCAAACTTGGTCATTGCTTGATAGTAAAAAACAAATGAAAAAATTAGAAATTTTCAACAAAAAAATAAAATCTTCACAAGAAAAGAGATGAGAGAGGCGGTGGTGGGAGAATTTTGGGTGTTGGAAAGCAACTATAGTTCTATAGGTAACTTTGATATTTGTTAAAAATTATAGGGATATTTTAGACATTTAATAAGTTAATAATTAAAATAGGTTTCCTTTCCCCTCAAAACCCCCCAAATTGGGAGGAAAGGAAAAATGGCTATTAGGAGGGAAACGGAGGGATCCCATCATCCTTCCCTTTCCCTCTTAAAAATAAAAATCTAATCCAAACAAGGGGAGGGATCCCTCTTTCCTCCCATTTCCTTTCCTTTCCCTCCCCCCACGTCAATCCAAACATAGTGTAAAAAAACATTCATTTTGATATTTTTGGATTTTTAACCTTTTTGTCATTTTATTTAGATTTGAAACATTTTCTTAATTTTGAAATTTTTTGTTTGAGTTTTTTTATTTAAGATTAGAATTTTGAATTACCATCTTGAAAAATCCCCCTTTTTAAAGTTTTTTTGTTAAAATAAATTTTCATTTTCCTTTTATTTATCTATTTTTTATTTCTTATGACAAATTGCTTTTCTTAAATAAAACTAAAACCTTGAATTTTTTTTTTTTAAAAAAAAACCAATTTCATTTCTTTGAAAAAGAAAAGTTGACTCTTGGCTTTAATTTAAGAAAAGCTTGAAGAGAACAATAACAAACACAATATTTTTTTGGAGTTTTCGGAAACAAAGTGTTTCATTTTAATTTTGACTTTAATAATAATTACTAATTCTAATTTCTATATGTATGAATGTGCATGATGCATGTATTCCGTTTAATGCAAATTACACCGAGTAATTATACGAGGAACACTGTCCGGGTGCCTTCCACTTATACTAGTAAGACCCCCGTCCAGATGTTCCAAGCCTAGGAACGATGTTAGCAGTTCTATGATTTTTATAGTGGTTCCATGATTTGTGGTGTATATACTGCAGATTGACTTAGTCCTCTTAATGGAAAACTTTATTTCTATTAAGGTTCAGATGTTAATAATGGTATTGCTAGACCAGAAGATGATGCTATTGTTAATGGCAGCTTTAGGTGCTTAGGAGGCTGATAGCCAATATTATTTTCAGCTTAGGTTCTCCTCTCGCTTGCTTGGAAGAGCCAAACGATTAAAAGCATCTTACTTAACATCATGGTAACTTGAAAAGCAATGGAATTTTCCAATTATATTGCCTTTGATTTAAGAGTTATGCCATGCCTACTAAGGCAAAGGAATGCTTTGTTGATTGCACGAGTTTTAGTTATTCCAGTTACAATATTTTAGCAAATTAGATTCTATACTTGATTTTGTTGATTATTTGATCATTTTTCTCTCCCTAGTTCATTGGTTGATATTTACACAACTAATGGATCCTTAAATAATGGGAAAAGTTAGTTGGTGTAAGGCCAATATGGTCATGATTAGGTGATTGGGAAGATGTCATAGTCAATTTGTTTCTTTACATTTGAGTTATTAATCATCTTCTTTTTTTACACCTTCTACAGGTACTCTTGAAAAGTTGATAATGTCCTTTCTACACTCTTAAATAAGCAAGTGTCATATGACAACTTGCTCTTCTCTCTCTTAAGAAGTGAAAAATAGTTTATAATTTGACAAGGCATGAGCAGGTAAAGCTGGTGATAATATGGCAACTTGCTCTTCTTTCTATTACTTTATGTATATTTATACAACTAGAAACCTTTGAGAATTTAGAATTGTTGTTGGTTTCTCTATTTTAATTATTATCATATTCAAGTATCAATTCATTATGGATAAATGTGAACTGAATTTTCTTGCTATACATGCATAGTCTTTGGTATAATTCAATTATTCAACAATAATATATATCAAGATTTTATAACTACTTTTTCTCAAAATTTATTTTTCTTTCTATTATTATTATTGCAATTTTTGCTTCAATTTGTTTGTTTAAAATAGCTAGAAGAAAAACAGAGAGTAAGAAGAGAGACGGAGATAGAATGGTGATAGGAGTTAGGGAAACACATTTGATGATTGTGCTACGTGCTCTTGCTGTTGCCGCTGTTGTTATGGTGTTGGTTTGATGCATAGTCTCAGAAGTGGATCAGCTTGGAATTCCTCTGACAAAATTCTTATCTTTTATGTAAGTTTCTACTCTTAACCCTTCATTCCTTACTTTAGGTTGAACACAGTTATAGCTTCCAATATAATTGAGTTTGGGTTTCAGAGTATCTATTTCTCCTATCTTCGATAGAATATTTGTAGAGTTTGTGAGTTTGGGTGATTTTCTTTCATTCAAATTTCAATCCCAAATCCCAATTCATATTATGTCAATATTCAATGGAAGTTTTATTTGTTTTCCTCTAGCAAATTTTAGCAAAAAAATGTTTTCATTATTAGTATTTAGTTAAATCTTGAACTTTTAAGTTTGATCACATGATACTTCTTAGTTTTGTCATCTTCTGCATTGGTTTAAACTTTATGTTTGATCACATGATACTTCTTAGTTTTGATCATCTATTCTTTTCTTTGTTGGTATGGTGTTGTGCATGTGTATATGTAGACACCCATTTTTGTCTTGTATCCTTCATGTTTAAATCAATTTACTTCTTTTGGTCATTTGCATGTCCAAGGGCATTTTGGTCATTTAGCATGTCCAGGGGTATTTTGGTCATTTGCACATCCAAGGACATTTTAGTCATTTCAGGTACATTTTTTTTAATGTAGATTAGCTAATTAAAAAATGAAAATCTCAAGATGGGCACCTTGGACAGTTTAGTGCATTTTAGGGTTTAACTTCATATAGTAGTGTTACCTTTAAGTTCTTAAGTCAAATCTAATTAGTAGTAATTGTCATTTGTAAAAAGGAAAAACAAAATGTTCTTTATTAGTTGCACTTAGCATATTAGCATGGTCCATTTTTGGAGGTTGCACTTGCATATTTTATGATTGATTTCAAAGAATTAGTAATTGGGCATTGGCACATTGACCTCAATATGAAGCTATTGGATTACTTTCTTTCTTCACTCATGAGAATTTGCATTTTTGTGTTTTGCTGCTAAGTAATTTAATTACAGTGTTGCACAAAGACAGAAATTGTAAAGTTACAAAAAGGGATGCATTTCATTCTTTATACTTCAGCTTACACATTCCCTGAACTTACAAAAAGATTCTCAATTCCTTATTTCTTTTTAGCATTTGCATTTACAAAAGAATATCCAAATTTTGATTAACATCAGTGCCCCTATTTACTAAAACAAAGTCAACTTGTGATTACATGTCTAGAAGTGCAGGGGACATATGATCTTTGCTTTTGTTTTCACTCCTCTTTGGCCTTTCTTCATTTGATGGCAGCTTGAAGAAGCTCCAATGGTGGAACTATAACCTGCCAGAATCAAGCACAAAGGAAAAGGAGAAATGTTCCCCATGCTCCGAAAACATGTACATTATGGATTAATGTCCATACTAAGAGACCAAGAAAAGCAAAATGATGTGCTTGGGGAAAAGGGTTTGCTGTTGGCTACGATGAGAGCAAAAGGGTGAGATTTATTCTCACCCTTGAAAATGTCAATGAAGCCTTAAGGAACAGGAAGAAAAGGTCAGTACTTAATATCAAGAGAAATCAGAAATGAGCAGCAATAGGATACAAGGCATTGAGTAACAAAAGGACTCGAAATAGCAAAACAGTTTGGCAGAAAGGTTAAGGGAGAGTAGCGGAGTCAGTTTGCACAATAATTGACAAGAAAAAATGTGATAGGATCGAAAGCAGCATGACCTCAAACATGCACAAGCAAGTCAGTATGTTCATTGCAAAATCACAGAAAAACACAAGAGCAAAGTTGAGCAAAGCAAGGGCAGTTAGTAATGGCAAAGGATCCCATGCACTCAAAAATCAAGGCAAAGACTCAAAGCAGTAGCTCAAAATATAGTCAAGTAATGGCAAAATCAGGTCAGAGCAGTGGCACATGATCATCAAGTTCCAGCAATTTACAAGGCATCAAATGGTGTTCAACAGAGAACAGGACAACAAAAAATCATCAAGCTTAGGCAATTCAGCAAGAGATGTCCAGCTTTGAATTTAAACAGAGTAGTATAAGTTCAATTCAATGATAGATTCATCAATTGCAAGCACCATACTTGACAAACAGTTTGGTGGTTATGGTAAGATAGTAAATAGAGTAAATCCAAATAGCAAGGGAATGAAAAATGATTTACATGTAAATAACACAAGAGAGGAGGAAAATTACCAAACTTCATTCAGCAGCTAGTGTGGAATTGATAGATAACTTGCTGGATCCCTTTATGCCAGCTCACGAGTTCAGCCTCCATTTCCCTTCCAACGGATTCTGCAAAAAGACAAAAAAAATAAAAAGAGGTTGTTAGAGAGAAGAAGGTAGCTGGCAAAATGAGGGGAGGAATTGGCTAGAGGACAGGGGATAAAAATAAAAATAAAAACAGAATTCTCAGGGGCTCTCACCAAGAAATTCTAGAATCCTCCACACAAATCAAATGATATACACACTTCAAAAAAGGCACAGTCTTTTTTCCTCTCCACTGGACAGTCTCCTTTTTTTTTCCCTTCTCTCTCAACACTCCCTGATTCTCGCACTCTCCCCTCTCACATTCGGGAACCAAAAAAGAGCTCTCCCATTTTTTGCCACAAAATACACACATACATAGTTTCTCTGAATTGAAGCTCCATTTTTTTCCTTTTTCTTTTCTTTGAAAAAACACACCCATTCAAACGACACCCACACCCATTCAAACCATACACACACAGAAAACTCTCAGTTCCACCCAAAGAAAAAGAAAGATACAGAAAAGCTAGGTTTTTTTACCAAGAACAACTTACCTTAAATTAAACCGAAGGATGGATTGAGGAAGGTCAATGAAACGAAACCTCAAGGTTTGAGATCTGTCGACGGTGGAATCACCGAGATTTGAGCATCCAAGGCTCGAATTAGCGCTAAATACCTTGAAAGCCAGAGGCTTTCGACTCATCAAAGGTCGAAGCAAGATTGGGTAGAAGAAATTGGGTCGACGGAGTCATGAAGGCTGTGGGTTCGTGAAGCGGCAGAAGAGAGAGGGCTAGGGTTTCTTCTAGGATCTCAACGAAGAAGAAGAACTGAAAAGGGAAGGGAGAAACTCGACTAAAGAGGAGAAGTGGGGATTAAACGGCACCGTTTAAACATGTGAGATTTCTTTTTTTCCTGAATTCAGTCTTTCAACTTGTTTATTCCTGCGATTTGAGGCTGATGATATTTGATTGCTGCAATTTGGGACGTATCATGCTTAATTGTTGCAATTTGAGACTTGATTATGTGAGATTGCTCTAATTGGAACTTGTTTAAGTTTTTTATATATAAAGGTGCTAAATTTAAGGTTTTTCTTTGTTAATTAGTCTTTTCCATGTTAGATCTAAATAAAAATCCTAGCTTTAATTTCCAAGATTAAATCTTGAATGTTTGGTTTAAAAAGTTGGTCTTTGTGTTGGATTGTAAGTTGTGCTTAAATCATTTTGGGCATGAATTTGTTTAAGAATAGGCCCTTTAGCCTATAAATTGGATTTTAATTGGATTGGTTGATGTTGTTTGATATGTTTGCAATTTTGATTTGAAAATGCATGATTTTTGGGGTATTTATGGTTTAAAGGTTGTGTTTTTTTTTGGTTAATTTAAGTGTAAATGTCAAAGATTGGATTTTTTATGTTTAAACCAACTTGAAATTGATCTCTAGGTTAACCAAGCTTCATAAATCTTTGATTGAATTGACTTTGTGTTGGAATGTGAGATCTATGGTTGAAGATGCTTGTTTGCTTTAATTAAAAATGGGAATTTAATTAGTGAAGCAATTTTGATTTGAAAATGGGAGCTTTTGATAAAGATTTTGTTTGCAAGTTGAATTTTTGGACACATTAAATGAAATTTGTTTATTTGTGGTAATTATGGTACTTAAGAGTTAATTGAATATTGGACCTTAATTCTTGATTTCCGATTAAGCTAATCTTGATTTTGAAATGGGGTCTTAACTTAAAGTGAAGATTTTCTCAAATTGAAATTAGCTTGAAGATGATATGTAAGACACTTTGGGCTAATTTCAATTTCAAGGAAATTGAACTTGGAGTTAAGATCTATTTTCTCGAATAGAGGTAAATTTGAAAGGAAATTGACAAATTTTTGGAATTATAGTTGCCACTTGGTAAATTTAGGTCCTTGATTTGTATTGATGAGGTATAAATTGTGTTGTTGTTTCCTGAATATCACTGATCATTTTGTTTAGTGTGCAGAAAGGTCCCCAGCAGGCCCGGTCCCGACCGATAAGTCTTTTTTTTAGTTATCGTTAATTTGTTAATTGGCCCGGTTTGGCATTGGTTTGTAATAATTTAGTAATTTAGAGTAGTACTAAAGTAGAACTTAGTTGCATGCATATCATACTTATCTGCCATTGATTATATCTGTTCGCATTTCATGCCACCTTTAAATTCAGTTAATGACCGTAACCCCTCCGAAGAAGGGGCATTCAGTGAGTGGTCGAGTTTTCGGGGCCATTGAATGTCTCTGAGGATGAGACGGCTTTTCTCAGGATGCGTCGGGGCTCCGAACATATATCCCGGGAAGCGCTTTCAAAAAACCCGGGTTACGAGAGTTAACTTTAATAATTGGACTTTGCATTCATCATTTGCATACATGCATTAATCTAGAGATGAAAAAAAGACAAAATTCAAAAAAAAAAGTGAAAAGAAAATCAGAAAATCAAAAGAGGCAATAAAAGGTTTCTCAAAAAAGGTTTTTCTCAAATCATGTTCTCTTATTCGATTTTCAAAATTAAGAATTGGATAATTAAAGAGTTTTCAAGGTAAGCATTTTCAAAAAAAAAGATGTTTTTTAAGCAATCCAAAAGAAGATTGTGAAAATTAATAAAATTGATCAAGTTTTTCAACAACAAAAAAATGGTAAAATGGCATTTTCAAAATTTCTTCCCGGTGCAGAGGACTCAACAAGAGAACAAACAGTGAAAGAGAATCGTAACGGAATTGATCGACAGTGTTCGATTACATTCTTTGAATTCTCGACATTGGTTTCAAAAAATGGTTTTATTTTCTCTTTGTAACCCTTTCCAGTAATAATCAAGATTAGGAATTAAAAGCAACCAACTTTTCGTTTCGATCCAGTAGATCTAGTTAGATTAGGAGGTATCGTCACTTGACGGGCGCTCCGAGGGTGCTAATCCTTCCCCGGGCGTAATCGACTCCCGAATCTAGATTTATGTTACAAGACCGGACCTTAGGTTTAGTGGGTCCCATGCCAAGCACCAGACCTCATTAGGCTAGTTAGGTCAATTAGGTGACTAATCGCACCTTAGAAAAAAAGATTAGTGGCGACTCCTTTCCAATGTCGTCTCGGCAGGGTTTCCCGGACCCGAACGTTTCGACAGCTTGGCGACTCCACTGGGGACCTTAGAGAGTCAGGCCTCACTTAGTTTAACAAGATCTAGGGTCTTAATAATAATTGGTTGCATTTTGCCCTTTTCGTTGGCTATGTTGCATTTTCAGTGTTTATTGTTGCTTATTACTTGTTTTATTGTTTAACTGTGTTTTTCATGTTGTGTTGATTGGTGGTCAGCTGCTAGTTTCGGGTTAGGATGGGGGGTTATGGTTCAGTATGTCGGTAATGGTAAAAGGTTTGTTTGTCCCTTCTGCACCACATCACTTTTTGCATTACATGCATCAGCTCGAACCCGGAGCTTGAATTGTATACCCATAGCTCGGGGGCAGATTAACTAACCTTCGTGGGGTCAATTAAGATCCCCGTATGGGTTATGTGAAATGCCTCCACTCGAATTGAACCCTTTTCATTGAGCCTATAATGGGTGACAATTGGGGGCCTTACTAGCCTGGAGTGGGCGACAGTGAGGACAATTCGGGAACTTTTAGAAGTCTAACCAAAGCCCAGCATATGGAAGTGGGAAAGCTAGACTATATAAAGCCAAACCCGTGAGGATGAGTGCAATGGGACACAAAGAAGGGACATTTTCGACCTTTTACTTTTTGTTGACTTTTTTAGATCGGATTGTAGATCAAGTAATGACATTACTCGCAGTAGGAGACCACCTGCCCCAGGGCTGTTTTTGACCAATTTCTTGGCTTTTAAATTATGTTGTAATAAGTGGGGCCCACTTTTTATTCATTTACCGCAATTTCGAGATTATGTCCTTTTTGGCTTTACTAATTTGTTTCCTTTGCCTTGTTTTGTTTCTTTCTTCTGCCCGCATTTATTTTTCTACATTGCATATAGGGATCCATTCTGTAGCACTTTCAAGATGAAAAGAGAAGTGTTTGGATAAGAATACATGGGGAGATTCCGTCGGAGAACGACAGTTCTCATGGGAAGAGCATGAGCACATCAAGAAGTTCTTTGTGGTAGAGCAGAAAAGAAGAGGGGATTGCTTAGCAAAGGGGTTTGTGCCAGTATTACCAGAAGCGGTTAGTTTATCACTGCAGCAGAATAACAATTTGAATGAGCTCAGGCATATTTGGGGGCAGATGTCCAGCAGTCGGAAAGCTAGGTTCGAGAACTTATACGGTCATATCGGAGACTTGTTGAATGTGGAAGTCGATGAGAATCTCATAAAGGCAGCTATCTATTTCTGGGACATCTCACACCGATGTTTTGTGTTTAATGAAGTGGACATGACTCCGACCGTAGAAGAGTATAGGGATATGCTGCAAATTGGTATGGAACCGGATGGGAAGGTGTATTGGCCAACTAAGGATTCGACTTGGGATAGTAATCTGGCGAAGGTCCTCGGTGAAAAACTGGAGATAACTAGGGGAAGAGCACAAATGGAAGGGAAGAGGATAGCGGCCATGCCCCTCATAGAGATTGCAAAAGGAAGTCTACACGAAGACAGTGGTTTGAAGGTCTTCGCCTTTCTCATATATGGTTTAGTGTTGTTTCCTATGGAGCTCGGGCATGTGAATGGGGCAACCATTGATTTATTTGAGCAAGTGACTCACGGAGGTGACCCGTCAAGCACATTAGTGGCAGAAACCATGCTTTCTTTGCACCATTGCAGAAGAAAAGGCGAAGGTCGCTTTAGAGGATGCGCTCAGCTGCTGAGTTTGTGGTTCAGAAGTCATTTTGGGGCTGTGAAGGGGTATCCACTCTGTCATGAAGACACTCATAAAAGACCAATTCAAGCGTACCAAGCAAGAAAATGGCCACCAAAGAAAACAGTAAATCAGTGGGTTGAATGGTTTCGGGTTCTGACATCACAAGGCTGGGACTAGAAGCCTCGGTTTATGGAGCAGCTTGAAGCATCGTATTTGAGTAATGAAGAATCGTGGATTCCTCTGGTTGGTCTTACTGGTGCTACTAGTTATTCGCCTCTAATGGTGCGGAGACAGCTCGGGTCTGCACAGTATGTTCCCCTAACACATGGGCTTGACAGTATTGATTTTGAGTTCAAATCAGCCAAGGATAAGCTTAGGGCAAAGGAATTGGTTCAAAAGTATAAAAGGGCCCACTTTATAGGCACATGAATATACACAGACAGGGCGGAACCTAAGTATTTGGAGTGGCAGAAGCTAAGGGTCAAAAATTTGGCCTTACCTCCCAAGAGAGACCCGAATTATCCTACAGGGCCCGATGGAAAGGATGTTGTGCTCACACTAGCTCTCGAGGTGAAGAGGTTGAGAGAAGGAGTAGTGATAAAGGAAATGGAGATTGAGAAGCAAAGACTGATCCAGGAGAAATCGGAACTGGTGAAGGAAATGGAGATGTACAAGGAAAAGGTCAGGGTGGCCGAAAGTCAAGTTGCCTTGAAGCAGCAAGAAGTAGAAGGTTTGTAAGAAAAGGTGCAGATCGGCAAAGATGAATTAGAACTGGAGAAGGAGTTGCATAAGGAAACCTTCAAAGTGTCCGAGAGTAGGGACAGGTCCTGGAAAAGGGCAAATAAGGAGTTGAAATTGGAAACAGAAACTAACAGGGAGGCGGTAGAACTCTTGCATTGAGACCATGAGCGGGAGATGAAGAAACAGAAGAAAGAAGCAAACGATCGGGAAGCAAAGTACCTCCAGCACATTGCAGAGTTGACAGAACAGAATATCAAACTCCGTTTGGAAAAGGCTGATGAGGTTTTGAAGGGAAGCCAGTTGCAAGAAAAGCTGCAAAAGGTTGAGTAGGAACTAAAAATCATTAAAGAAGCAAATGGGGTCAATGCAAAAGAACGCGACAAGGCTTTAGAAGATTTAGCTGAGCTTCGGGAACTTACAACTATATCTATCAGAAGTATGAGGTTCTGGAGGAAGGGAATGATGTCAGATGCACATTTTGGAAAGAGAAGTGCTTGGCAAAGCTGGACGATATGGAAAAGCTTCTTAAGGACGTGGGTATGATGATTGGGCAAGCAGAACTAATGGAAGCAAGGGCGAGGTGGCTTCGACCCGCTGTGATGCCTTTTGACCGTTGTGGGTGAGAGCTTGCTAAATTTCTGGAGGATGCCGCAAAACAGTATAGGATGATTATTTAGTTTTATAATCATGGTTTGATATGTTGGCAGGATGATTAGAAATGATGTATTAAACCCTTTTTATGGATAAATGTATTGAGACTCCTTAAAACTCATGTTATTAATCAAATGTCTTTGCTTTTATCCCTAAAAATGCTACGGGATGGACCTTTATAGTTTGCATTCATTACACAAGGGAAGAATTTCAATTAGATACTGGATGGTGGTAATTGAAATTCAGATGTGGGAAAGACAGTTTATAAGATCTTGGTGGAGGATTCCGGAAGATCTTCTAAGTTGTCTTTCCAAGATTTTGCAAGCATCCTTGCATGGCATTCATCATGCATGTTCACGCACGCCAACAAGTGAAGGATTTTAACTGGGCACTAGTTTGGGGCAGTTAAAATCCGGATGTGGAAGGTGAAATTCATAAAACATCGATGGAAGATTCCGGGTTGTTTTGTGCGTTTCATTTTCTTATGGCATTGTAAAAATGTAAAATGTATTGCTATGAGAATTTTCTCTAATTCATGGGTCTTCTAATAATAAAGGTATCAAGATAGCACGACCAAAGAAGCAACATCAAAAACTTCGGCAGTATAATAATATGTCCAGTGCCAAAAAGATGGACAATCAAACTGCAGAGATTTAACGGCTAAAAGAAGAGATAGCTCGCCGAGATGAAGAGGCGAAGCGCCGGGAAGAAGCTACCAATGCTTAGATGGAGCAAATGAGAGGCATGTTAATGCAGCTGATGAAAGGAAAAGGTGTGGAAGGGAGCACCTAGAATGTGAAAGATCCAACCGGAGGGATGCTGGTTGCAAGTGCAGGGATGACTGGGTTGGAACTGAAAACACCAATCCTTTCGCATTTGGCGGAACGCCATTCGTATTCCCACCACCAACAGGAGCAACAACTAGGCCCGTGGTGTCGGATCCTCCGGCGTCTAGTGGTACGTCCTTTGGCTTCCCACCATTATCAGGAATGGAAACTAGGCCAGTTGTCTCTGAGACTCCAATGTCTGGTGGATTTCGGTTTGCCTTTCCACCACCACCTGGGGTGCCAGCTGGGACCTTTAATCCTCTTCCCCTAAAATTCCATATTGGGGCATCTTCATAGCAAGACTATTCTCAGCTGTACCCGCCAGGAATTACTGCAACCAAGCCCATTGATCTCACAGGAGAAGAGAATCTGAGGAAAGGGGTAGAGGATGAGAAGTTCTGGCAGAGGATTGAAGGAAAGATAGAAGATACACTGAGAAGCATGGATGAAATTCAGGATCTCGGAATTCCTAGTGTCACAAGCATCGTAGTGGCTAAAGGAGCGATCATTCCTCCCAAATTCAAGATGTCAGAATTTGAGGAGTATGATGGCACGAAGAATCCCAGAGATCACATACTCAGTTCCAGAGCAAGATGGCGCCTTTTTCAACTAACGACAAGTTCCTGATGTACAGCTTCATGTTCAGTTTGACAGGGTCAGCCATTACTTGGTATAACCAACTGGATCCAAGGAACATTCAGAGCTGGAGTGACATGACAAAATCTTTCTTAGCACACTTCAAGTATCTAATGGATCTTGCCCCCACTCGGGATACGCTGAAAAACATGGCAAGAAAGCCCGACGAATCATTGACGGCTTATGGACAGCATTTCAGAGAAGTGGTGCTGATGGTGCACGAGCTCCCCGAAAGGGAAGTGAACTCCCTATTCCTGAGAACTCTGCCCAAAGAATACTTCAAGGCGCTGCTCTCGAAAATGACAGAGTCGTATTTAAGTTTAATTATGACTGGGGAAGCCATGGAAGCTGCGATGAAAATGGGATACATGGATGATGTGAGTGAGCATACCAAGAGGGGCCAAAGGAAGAAGGAAGGGGAGGTGCATTCAGTGGGAGAAACAGATTTCAGGCCTAGGAACCAGGGACAACAGTATTATCCAAGGAACTACGGGTACAACTACCGGCCTAGAGGATACTATCACCAGTATCAGGCGAGCCCTTACCATACTCAGTCTCTCGGGGATGTCAGTGCTGTTGGGGGAACGCCATTTCAACCAAGGCCGCAAAATCAGCGCCCCGGTGCACCCCTTGCAATTCCACCGAGAGCTCCAGTAGGTTGGTTGGGAGGAAAGGACCTGATAAGAGAAAGAGTTCCAATTGACCCAATTCCATATACTTATACTGAGCTCCTGCCACAGCTATTGCATCAAGGATTACTGGTAAAGTTGCCTTTCTCCAATCTTTTGAGGCACCCAAGACCACAATGGTACAACGCCAATGCTCACTACGAGTTTCACTCGGGGGCCGAAGGGCATGCTACAGAAGATTGCTTAAGATTAAAATATGCTGTATAGGATTTGGTGAAGTCGGGGAAGTTGAGCTTCGCGAATTCAGCTCCAGCTAATCCGTTGCCTAATCACGGTGGGAATCAAGGGAATATGTTGAGTAAGTCCGACATGGTTAAGAGACAAGTTTGGGAGGTGGTTACTCCAATGGCCATAGTGTACAAAGCTTTGGTGAAAACAGAAATGATAGCCTAGGAGAGTTCGGGGAAGGAGATTTAGATGGGGTATGCCCGTACCATGGATTGGGGCATGAAATTCAAGAATGCTGCAGTTTTAGGGAGAATGTTCAGAACTTAATGGATGATGGGGAAATCAAGTTTTATGTGGAAGGAAAGGAAAGAGAGGTCGGTGTGGTGATAGAGGAGTACATACAACCCTTCATCCCAGCCCCACCGAGGATAAGACCTCAGCCATTTGTGCCAGCTCCATCCATGAGTTCGCCTCAACCCTTTGTACCGAGGCCGCCAACGATACTACCAGCTCACATGCAGAGGTCGGAGGTCCCTGTAGTTGTGATACCTCCACAGTCGTTTCCCTATACGGACAGTCATCAGGTACCATGGAGGTATGACTGCAGAGTGGTTACGCCATCAGGAGAAAACAGCTCAGCAAATGTGACCGGTGTTGCAAGAATGACAAGAAGCGACTGAGTATACTCGCCAGAAATGGCAGAATCGGTTCAAAAGAGGAATGAGGAAACCGTAATACCATAAACTAACATGCGGGAACCAGAGAAGGTGGTCAGACCTAGAGAGGAAGAAACAGTTGAGAAACCCGTGTCAAGACATGAAGAGTGTGAATTCTTGAAGATTATCAAGTAGAGTGAGTACCGGGTAATTGAGCAGTTGAATAGGTTGCCCGCCAGAATTTCTATTCTTAGCTTGCTATTGAATTCCGAAGCACATCGAAAGGCGCTGCTGAAAGTTTTGAATCAATCGTATGTGTCCCAGAACATTAGTGTTGCTGACCTGGATTAATTTGGGTACGGAGGAAGAACCTAGGGAAGTCAAAATCGGCACTACTCTGTCGGAGAAAGAGAGACAAGAGTTAATAGATTTGTTGAGGGAATATGCCGATGTATTTGCATGGTCGTATCAAGATATGCCAGGTTTGAATCCGGAATTGGCAATGCACAGGTTACCCATCAGACCAGAATGTAAGCCGGTTCAACAGAATTTAAGGAGAATGAAGCCGGATATGCTGTTAAAGATTAAGGAAGAAGTCAAGAAACAGCTTGATGCAGGGTTCTTGGAAGAAGCAAAATACCCAGAGTGGCAAGCAAATATAGTCTCAGTACCGAAAAAGGATGGAAAAGTTAGAATGTGCATGGACTATCGAGACTTGAATCGAGCTAGCCCGAAAGATAATTTTCCTCTGCCACATATTGATGTGCTAGTAGATAACACTGCGGGCTTTTCACTATTCTCATTCATGGATGGATTCTCAGGATATAATCAGATAAAGATGGCTCCAGAAGATTAGGAAAAGACTGCGTTTGTTACGGCCTGGGGAGTGTTTTGCTACAAAGTCATGCCGGAGCAACATATCAAAAGGCCATGGTGAACCTGTTCCATGACATGATGCATAAAGAGATCGAAGTATACGTTGATGATATGATTGCCAAAGCTCGGTCAGTGGAGGAGCACATAGTGAATTTAAGAAAGCTTTTTGAAAGACTTCGAAAATTCCAGCTTAAGCTCAACCTGGCAAAATGCACTTTTGGAGCCACGTCAGGGAAGTTACTTGGATTTGTAGTCAGTGGAAAGGGAATGGAGGTGGATCCGGACAAAGTGAAAGCCATTCAAAACTTACCCCCACCAAAGAACCAGAAAGAAGTTAGAGGATTTTTGGGTAGATTAAACTATATACCTCGTTTCATTTCTCAACTAACAGCAAAGTGTGATCCAATTTTTAAGTTGTTTAAGAAGAAAAATCCAGGTGAATGGGATGAAGATTGTCAAGCTGCTTTTTATAAGGTTAAAGAGTATCTATCCAACCCACCGGTGTTAGTGCCACCAGTGAAAGATAGGCTAGTGATCTTGTATCTGACGGTGCGCGAGAATTCAATGGGATGTGTGCTGGCCTAATAAGACGAAACTAGAAAGAAGGAGCAAGCAATTTATTACTTGAGCAAGAAATTCACCGATTACGAGGCCAAGTACTCGGATTTGGAGAAGATGTGTTGTGCACTTGCTTGGGCAGCTCATAGGTTAAGACAGTACATGCTCTATCACACTACTTGGCTAGTCTCCAAGTTAGACCCGATCAAGTATGTGTTTGAAAAGCCCGGATTGTCAAGAAGGATCGGTAGATGGCAGGTTTTGTTATCCGAATATGACATAGTGTACGTGTCTCAGAAAGCCATGAAAGGAAGTGTTGTATGATCGGTCGTTAGCAAATCACAAAATAATCCCAACAATTACTAACTAAAAATAGTTGGGGCAAGTAGGGGTTGAATCCACAGAGAGATAGGTTATTATTCTTTTTCTTTAAGCATACAAACAAAATAAAGAGGATTTTGAAAGTAGAATTAAATCAAATCAAACTAACAATTAAAATTATCTAACAAAGCAATCAAGAAAATTAAAGAAAACAATTAATCAGAAAGCAGTGAATAAATTAAGGAAATAATTAAGAAAACCCTCCAACATAGAATTAATATCCCTCTTGACAAAAATAACATGGATCATTGATATCTAAAAATTACGAGAACATTGGATAGCTTGTTTGGAATTAAATCCGAAATTACCAAATTAGATAAAAGGTCTCTTTTCCAGCTTAATTTATCCCTTTTATTCATAACAACCAATTTCCTTATTAGGACTTAGAGATTTGTTAAGAACAAAGCATTAAGAACTAGTAATTTATGAATAAGCACAACAAGCAATAATTTACCCATTGATTCCTAAATCTCTTGGAAGGAAGTATTAGTTCTCCTCCAATTGATACAAACAATTTAATCTGAAGTATTAGTTCTAGACTCAATTTAGCTAATGTTAACTTAATTTATCAAGATAGTGTCGACTCCAATCCATCAAAACAAGCAACATAAAATTAAAACAGAGAATTAAGAAATACCCTAACAATTTTCATGTAAAAGCACAAAATCTCACCATGATATAAGTCAAGAGATCAATTAAATTCTACATTGGAGAAAAGAAAAGGATTACTCACTCATGAATTGAGTGAGCATCCAAAGAATAAGAAGAAAAACTTATCTTATGGATGGGAAGAAGAGGGGGCGGCGGCTCCAAGGCTTTTTTCCTCCAAATCTTCAATAATTCTTCAAAATACAATTTCTAGATCCACATACATTAAAAACCTAGACCTAAGGTGGCTATTTATAATGGAAATAACCCTAAAGACTCCAATTCTAAGTAGGATAGGACTCTAGGACGTTTTTAGGGCTGACTTGGTCTTCAAGTTGGATTAAAAGTCTTCCTAGAGTAGAATCCAAGTCAAAATAGGATCCTGGAAAATTCTGGATTCGTGCAGGAACTTCGACGGCGTTTTTGGGCTTGAAGATGGCAGAACTGGGTCTTGGACTTCAAAGGAAAGTTGTAAATCTCGGAGCTAGCTTTCCAACGCCTACTCACGGGCCTAAAACGAACATCTAAGCAGAAAGTTATGATTTTTCTACCAAGACTGCGTTGAATCATAATCATGTTAGGACTAGAAGCGGGAATATGCGAGAATTGGATATTTCCTTGGATATAGGAGGCACAAATTGGGTTTTTAATTCCAATTGTGGGCTTATATGGGCTGAGTATTATCCCATATAAAATATCCAAAATTCCTTAGCTTCCGGGCTTCATCATGGCTTGTCTTCAATCCTTCGCAATTAAAACTTCATTCTTCAATTCTTGCTTCTTGAAATAATTCTTCAATGATCTTCAAATCTTCAAATTATCTTCAATGAGTCTTCAAACACGAACTTCGAATCTCCAAATCCATACTCAAAATTGCTTTGCTCATATCTGTGTAAAAAGTCATCAAAATAGCTCCAAAAGTAGTGAAAATTAACAAATTCCCAATTTCACATCTCATAAAGACTCAAAACACAAATATTATCAAAATAACATATATTTAAGCATAAATAGATCCAAAAACATAGTAAAATAGCCATAAAAATAGGGTTGTTTTTAGCTCGATCACTGTAGCAGAATTCTTGGCTAACCGAGCTAGCAAAGATTATGAACCGGTACATTTCGAGTTTCCAGATGAAGACTTGATGGCAATATGTCAAGTAGAAGAGGCAAAAGAAGGAGAGGATACATGGAAAATGTACTTTGATGGGGCAGCAAACCTGTCGGGGCAGGGGATAGGTGCAGTACTGATATCCCCATAAGGTGATTATCTCCCAGCTACAGCTCGTCTAGGATAGAGGTTTGGGAATTCAAATGGCTTTGGATAAAGAAGTAAACATGATAGAGGTTTATTGTGATTCAGCTTTGGTGATTTACCAAATGAAAGGGGAATGGCAAACAAGAGACCCAAAGTTAGTCAAATATCGAGATCATATAGCAGAATTAACCAAGCTTTTTGAAAAGATCACGTTCCATCATGTGCCTAGAGAGGATAATCAGTTGGTTGATGCACTAGCAACCCTCTCTTCCATGTTCAAGATAGGGACCAATACAGAAGTCCGACCAATCCAGATTCAGATGAATGATTCTCCAGCGCATGTGATGAGTGTGGAAGATGAGGTAGATGGGAATCCATGGTATTTTGACATCCTCCAATACATCAAATACCAGAAGTATCAAGAACATGCCACAGAAAATGACAAGAGGGTGATTCGAAGGATGGCAATGAGCTATCTTTTAGAAGGTGACATCTTGTACAAGAAAAGTCGAGATCAAACATTGTTCAGATGTGTACGCTCAGCAAAGGCCAGAAAAATCATGGAGGATGTTCATGAAGGATCATGTGGGAGCCACGTCAGTGGACATAAGATGGCGAGACAGATCATGAGAGCAGGATATTACTGGTTGACGTTGGAGACTGATTGTATCAAAAATGTCAAGAAATGTCATAAGTGTCAGATTTATGCTGATCAGATCCATATGCCCCCAAATCCGTTACATGTGATGTCAGCCCCCTGGCCATTCTCAATGTTGGGTATAGATGTGATTGGAGTCATCAATCCCAAAGCTTCGAATGGGCATAGGTTCATATTAGTCGCAATTGATTACTTTACAAAATGGGTTGAAGCGGCTTCTTACGCAAGCGTTACCCAGGCAGTGGTCACCAAGTTCATTAAGAAAGAGATCATCTACCGATACGGGTTGCCAGAAAGGATCATTACTGACAATGCATCCAACTTGAACCAAGGACTAGTAGAAGAAACTTGCAAATAGTTTAAGATTGTGCACAGTAACTCCACCATTTATATACCCAAGATGAACGGTGCGGTAGAAACAGCTAATAAGAACATCAAGAAGATCACAGAGAAATTGACCGAGACATACAAGGATTGGCATGAGAAGCTCCCGTTTGCTCTTCACGCTTATCGGACCTGTGTCTGAACCTCAACTGGGGCAACTCCATACTCATTGGTATATGGAATGGAGGCAGTAGTACCCATTGAAGTAGAAATACCTTCCCTGCGGGTATATCGAGAAACTAGGTTAGAGGAGTTAGAATGGGTCCAAGAGAGATACGACCAGCTTAACTTAATTGATGAAAGAAGGTTAACAGCTTTGTGCCATGGTCAAATGTACCAGAAGAGGATGGAGCGGGCATTCAACAAGAAAGTATGCCCAAGAGAGTTTAAAGTAAGAGATTTGGTGCTAAAGAAAATTATACCAGAACAACGTGACCCAAGAGGCAAATGAGCACCGAATTAGGAAGGCCCATTCATAGTGAAGAAGGCATTTTCTGCCGAGCCTTAAATTTACAAGAGATGGATGGCGAAGAGTTCCCAAGACCCATCAACTCTGATGCGGTCAAGAAATACTATGCTAATAAAAAAAAAACTCAGCCTAAAAAAGAAAGAGGTTGGAAAAAGAGAAATGAAATAAGGAGGGATCCAAGTTGAAAACCCGTAAAGGGCGGCTTGGGTCCATCGGGGGTCACTTGAGTTGAAAACCCGAAAAGGGCAGCTCAAGTGAAGGATGGAAAAGGAGGAACTTGAGTCGAAAACCCTAAAAGGGCGGCTCAGGTAAAGGATAGGAAGATGTAATCTGCTGGCAAAATTTCAAGAAAGTATCCTAAGGTCAAAAGGGTAAAGGTCTGGTCCAGACTGAGTTGGGTAGGGCAACATCAAAACCAATCTCGACGAACCTTCGGCAAACGTCCCAAAACTGTCGTCGGAGTATTCATCGACATGAGGTTCTATCTCTTCAGCATCGTCTTGTTGGTACTCGTATATATACATATATTAAATTCCTTGTTATATAAATTTCTCTCTACTCCATTTGTACATGTTTCTTTACTAATGAAATTTCCAAGTTTTCAGTAATGCTTGTTTTCGTTTTTGCATCACTTTATTACAAATAAACATCGGTTTTCTTTCTCTCAAATTCACTAAAAAGCGGACATGGGAATGGTCACTTTCAATTATTCAAAAGGGTATCAGTAAAAGATGCAAAGAAACATAAATCAACACATGGGCCAAAGAACTCAAGAGAAAAAAAGGCCAAAGTATCAGTAAAGGAGGTGGGGCATGCGTATAAAAGAGCTAAGTTAAGGTGGTGTATGAGGGCTGGAAAGAAGAAAACACAGGATCAAGAGGTCGAGTATCGCACTGAGAGGATGAACATGTTAATTTGCCAAAAGAGATATATATACAAATCAAACCATATGCATTTCTCATCACATGTATCATCAGCATATATCATTACATTAACATCCAGCATTGCATCACCAAGCTGACTTGCATCAAAGCGCATATTTAAAAAAAAAAAGGTTTTTCAGGGATCCAGATGACTCGGTGTAGCATCTTCAAAGTTGAATTCAGGCGACTCGGTGTAGCATCTTCAAAGATGAACTCAGATGACTCGGTGTAGCATCTTCGAAGTTGAATTCAGATGTCTCGGTGTAGCATCTTCAAAGATGAACTCAGATGACTCGGTGTAGCATCTTCGAAGTTGAATTCAGATGACTCGGTGTGGCATCTTCAAAGATGAATTCAGATGACTCGGTGTAGCATCTTTAATACGGACTCAGTGAGCTCGGTGCAGCAAATCTTTAAATAAATCAGGGTGATTCGGTGAATCAAGCTAATGCGGTGCATTATTTCTTCAATGCTGGACTCAATGAGCTCGGTGCAGCAAATCTTCAAATAGATCAGGGTGATTCGGTGAATCAAGTTGATGCAGTGCATCCCTTCAAAAATCGGGGATTCTGTGAGCTCGGTGCAGCACACTAAAGATGATTCAGTAAATTAAGTTACTGCGGTGCATACTTCCTCAAAAGTTTGATTCGGTGAATCAAGGTTTTTGCAACTTTCTAGTAAAATGGGTGTCTATGTCTTTATGCACTTTCTAACTCTCAAAAAGTACACAAATTACTTCTTTGCATACTTCTCGATAGTTAGAAAACACACAAAGAGGGGCAGCTGTAGACACCCATTTTTGTCTTGTATCCTTCATGTTTAAATCAATTTACTTTTTTTGGTCATTTGTATGTCCAGGGGCATTTTGGTCATTTTGCATGTCCAAGGGTATTTTGGTCATATTCACGTCCAGGGACATTTTAGTCATTTCAGGTACATTTTTTTTAATGTAGATTAGCTAATTAAAAAATGAAAATCTCAAGATGGGCACCTTGAACATTTTAGTGCATTTTAGGGTTTAGCTTCATTTAGTAATGTTACCTTTTAGTTCTTAAGTCAATTCTAATTAGTAATAATTGTCATTTGTAAAAAGGAAAAACAAAATGTTCTTTATTAGTTGCACTTAGCATATTAGCATGGTCCATTTTTGGAGGTTGCACTTGCATATTTTATGATGGACTTCAAATAATTAGTAATTGGGCATTGGCACATTTACCTCAATATGAAGCTATTGGATTACTTTCTTTCTTCACTCATGAGAATTTGCATTTTTTTGTTTTGCTGCTAAGTAATTTAATTAAAGTGTTGCACAAAGACAGAAATTGTAAAGTTACAAAAAGGGATGCATTTCATTCTTTATACTTCAGCTTACACATTCCCTAAACTTACAAAAAGATTTTCAATTCCATATTTCTTTTTAGCATTTGCATTTACAAAAGAATATCCAAATTTTGATTAATATCAATGCCCCTATTTACTAAAATCAAATGTCAACTTGTGATTACATGTCTAGAAAGTGCCGAGGACATATGATCTTTGCTTTTGTGTTCACTCC
>AWUE01015865.1:0-24045 GCA_001974825.2 Corchorus olitorius | reverse complement strand
CTGAAATTTCGATCTTTAAGGTGAGATGGATCACCTATAAAATGTTTTGAGATTGAGAAAATCAGGGTTGCAACTTGCATCTTGAATTTCTCTTCCTTCATTCGTCATAAATGATTCTTCCTTGGTTATCTCTTTGATGGCTTTTAATATTTCTTCATGTTGTTTGTGTAGTCAAGTGCATGATCCCACCATCCATTTAATTGACCATGTAAATCTAGCAACTAAAAGATTGGGTCTAATGGCTTGATCATTAATTAGACCAATTTTGATTTTGGGTTTTATAAACATTGGAAACCATTGTCATTTGCTGTAATAAATTGAGGATGTTGTATTCAGACATACCATCAATATTCCATTCATATATAGTATTAGCATTATATTTATTTTGGAAAACTGGTTTTTCCTCAATATTGAGATCTGGTGCAGTTGTTTTTGGATAATATAATTTTTTAGGTTCTCTCCAATTCATTTTATTAATTTGATTATCATCAGATTGAGAAGTTTGGTTTAATGTATTTATCGAATTTTGGGTTTGTATCGGAGTATCGGGGGCTATAAGTTCAGATTCTAAAAGTTTAAGCCTATCTTGTATTTCATTTAAAAATGTTTTTTGAAAATTTTTTGGGATTTCATAAGGTGTAAATATTGGTTTCGTCGATGATTCTTTAATATTTGTTGACTCCGAAGTGGATTCTTTAATATTTTCTTTTATTATGTTCTTTTTTGGATATGATATAACTAAGTTTTCGATATGATCTAATTGTTTTCCTATAGAATGAAGATTAAGATTTGTAAAATTATTTTGTTCAAGAATCATTTTAATATCTTTTGATGAGATTTGTTCTCCTGCATCAGGACTTCTTATTTTTAAAGGACTTGCTTTTATTCCATTATTTTTATGATAATATTGTACTTCCATCAGAGGAGGGTGTTGAGACTCAATTTCTCCTCTGCTGGTCTGCCATTTGGTATTATTTTTCATCATATTAATAGAATCTGAGTAATATTCTTTGAACCATTTGAAAAATTTTATATGGATTCTATGGATATTCATAAACTCATAATATTTTTGAAGGATTTCTTCCTTCTCATTTTTGTAATTTTTAAAATATTCATTTCTTAAAACTCTGTTTTTATTGGAATAGAAATGTTTTCTACACCATTCTTTATTGATCTCAAAAGGCTTTTGATATATATAACTCTTTTTTTTTCTCAATTAGTTCTATTGCTTCTGGTGATTCCAATTTTATCTGTGATTTAAATTCGACACGTGAAGGTTGGAAGGTCAGGGTGAGAGTATGTCGGCTTTGGAATGTGTTCGACAATAGAGACACGGAGAAGATTATCAGTATGGAAATAGTTATTGTTAATAAGAAGGTATTTTATTTGTTCTAACACTTTGTACCTTTCATTATTGAAATTTCAACTTTACAATATTAACTTACAATCAGAATTTTTCTTTGTGTAGGAAAATTATATGCATGTCGTGATTTGGAGAAATTATGTCTCTGAGTTCAAAGATATCATTCGTGAATGGAATATCTATTTCATTAAAAATTTTGTCGTGATGTCTAACAAACCAAAGTATCGAGTTATTAGTTGCTTTTCTTTTATGATATCATTTTTTTTGCAACCACCATGGTATGGATATTAGATGAGGTGCCCCATGTTATTCCCATGCATATCTTTGAGTTTGTTAACTTTTTTGCTCTAGCTGAAAGAGTTAGGAGTGATGTTCCTTTGACCAATGAGTGTGTTATGACTACTCACGACTTTTGATTAATATAAATTAAAGTTTTAATCATTTTTACTTTCTTAACTCATTACTAATTTTGTCTTAATCTTTTTTATTGTTAACATTAAAGATGTATTGGGGAGGATCGCATCAATTGGCCCTATGGACACCAAAATTGCAAATGGAGTATATGTTAACACCCTTGAGATTGACATTGAAGACTCCGAGTGCGTACAATTCTATCTTAAATTAAGTTTTTTTTACTCTTTGTTTGTACCATAATTTACAACTTGGGTAAATTAGGAATTGTGGTCCAAATTTGATTAAATTGAAACTACCCTAATCCAATTAGGATTTCGAAAAACCTTTTACCCATGCCCCAAAACTCAAACCACCCTATTAAATTACTTGGAAAATTATTGTGATTTTTGTATGCATTAAAACCTTGTCATCCCAAGCTTGGGTGACGCTGTTGGAAATTGCAAACACCCATGGGTGACATGTTTTGGAATTTTGGCCACCCCATGTTAGGGTGGTGCTGTTGGAAATGTTGGTCACCCCAAGTTGGGGTGATGACGATGAAATTGAAGGGCCACCCAAAGAAGTTGGGGTGATGGCTTTTGCGCAAACTCTACAACGTTATAAACTCATGGAAGATTTTTGGTCACCCAAGTATTGGGTGATGGCGCCATGAGATGATTGATCACCCAAGGAAATCAAGTGGCATTTGGCCACCCCGGATCCAATTTATTCATCGTGCAACAATGCGTTTTGAGGTAGGTGATGGTCCAAGCAGCAACGACGCCATGTTAGGGTGAGCAACGCTTTGGGTGAAGGCACTTTGAAGCTGGGTGGCTTGTTTGAAAGGAATTGGCATTTTGTTTATCACCCTTGAAAACACACATCAAGCAGTCACACGTTGAATATCAGAAGTTGACTAAATCAAATCACTAATTTGTGTGATATTGATTGTGATTAATTTCCTAAAGTTAAGGAGTCAAATTGATATCCGGATCAATTATCATCAAAGTGAAGGTTGACCCAAGGGAATTGACGTAGTTGACATTTCAATATTATGGTTGGTGGGTCATTAAAGCTGAATCCCTTGATTAGTGCAGAAGATGGCGGCGCCTTGGCTATATAAGAAGAAGCTCCTCCAACGTAGAAACTCTCTCCGGACACACCCTCGCCCTGCACGAAACTTCTCTCTTCAGAGATGCAAACTTTTACTTGATGCAAACTCTTGTTTGATCAACCCTATCTTTTACTTTTCATCACCCTTGTTTTTACAAGTTGTGATCAACCTTGTCTTTTACTTTCCATCACCCTTGTTGATACAAGGTGTAATCTTGCTTCGGCAATTTCTAGTGAAAATCTACTTTTCATTGTTTGCTCATCAAACTCTCACTTTGTTACTCAAGAATTACCCAATAGGTTTAATGATTTAAACAGTCTTCTGTGACTTTAAACTAGAACTCACAAATCGTCTGATCTCTCTCACTTTTACGAGCTTGACCTCGTAATTTTAAGTTTACAAAAGCTCTTTGTTATTGTTTCTACAAAAATAACTGGCACGCCTCGAACCTCTCTCTTTCCTCAAAGAGATTTCGCCTCAAAGACCTTTTTGGGCGCAATAAGGAATTTTGGTGAAACACTCCTATTTCTGTATGTTTTCTTATATATTGTTTTAAATTTATAGGTTGATAAATTCTGAATTGTTTTTTGTAGGTACACGACATTATGAGATAAATATATAGATATATTTCTTAAAGAAATGAAGTCAAGATCTGAAAGTGAAAATTAAAATCATCGTTGTCACTTCCACAATTATAAAGTCTTTTAAGGGTCCATATATATAATTTAAATTTGGTCTTTGTTTTAAAGCAATACTCCTAACACTATTTAATTATATTTACTAAAACAATACATTCAAGTTATATTTAATTCTGTTTTTTAACTTTTAAAAAAAAAACTATTCACGACCCGCGCATCTCGCGGGATTATACCTGGTAATAACTATAATTAAATATTTTGTCTTAATTAATATGCATCTATGGGCATCTATTTTCTTTTTATGTTATGCAAAATAATACTAGCATATCGTTACAAAAAAAATAATAACTAGCATATATATACCTCTAATAATATAATGGAGAAAAAATGAACTAAGCACCAACAAGTGGTTGGTTCAAGTGGTTTGTCACTTATTTCCCTTAAACAAGGTCTCGGGTTCGAGTCTTGTGAATGGAGAAAACCATTGTTCGGAAAGTTTTATCCCCATAATGAGTCAACCCGACTCGAACAAGGTTAAATTGTAAATATAAAAAAAAAAAATAAGCATCCATTTCTTTCGTCTTTAAGTGTTATATTAACCAATAAATCCGACTTGTCAACTATGATATGATAACAACCCCTTTTTTTTTATCATGTTTAAATTTGGGAAAGGCAATTTTAATCAGGGGAGATATGGGTCTCCAAAATGCGGCCACTTGCACTAAAGGTGCTCAAGTTCAAATTCCTATATATAATATGTTATATTATATTATAATTTAAAAAGTTAGGAAGTCAAAAATACTCTTAAAAGTCTGTGAGAATTAAAAAAAAAAAACCAAGATTGAAATGACGGAAAAATCTAACTGAATACTAAGTAAATTAATGAACTAACATCTTTAAGTCGGTTTTTTTTGTATTTTCACTTTCTACTCTTATTATTTTTTATTTATAATTTTTATTGATAGACGATTTATAAGTCTAACAAGTTTCTTAAAAATCAAGTTCCTAAATCTTTATAGGGAATAACACATGTTCATGACCTTAAATATGAGATTATAACCTCTCCAACCCCTAAACTTTTTTTAAGAAGATAAAAGAAGTGTGGCGGCATCCACTAGCTAGTTTTCCAATTACATTATGAAAGATTATTGGACCCTTGAATTTGTCGAAATAAATTTGTAGTGCATCCCAACAAGCCATAAATCCTTACAAGGAGAAGCGAAATCCACAATTCCAAATGCTACTGAAAATAAAATAAGATATAAAGAAAAATGGAATAAATTTCTCATATTTAGGTGGAGAAATTTAATTTTATGTGGAAATGTGATTCCCAGTTAAAAGAGTGGGAAAGTTAACTTTCCCAGGAAAGTGTTACTATATTTCCCTTGTCTCTTTCTTATATTATTAAAATTTAATAACTTTCTCACGTTAACCAAACATGATAATCTGATTCCCACAAAAACAAAAAAATGTACACTTTCCCACTAACATAGTATTCTTAGGAAAGAAGTGTGAATAACATTACAACGCGATATCTAAGATACCACGAACCAAACATAGGGAAAAATGCAAAATAGAAACTATATAGGATTCTCAAAAACCGTTTTGATTTCACAAGTTTTCAATTAAGGTCTATGATTTTCTCCTTTATATACTTTTTGGCTAATTGCTCAATTTGGTCCTAAACCTTTGATGAAATGCTCAATTTGATCCTAAACCTTTAGACCTGCTCAATTTAGTCCTAAACATTTCAAAATCTGCTCAATTCAGTCCTATTTTTGACAGTCCTTGGCAATTGTAAGACACACACCGTTAAGCCCTAACTTCCGTCATCCGACGTGGATATATTTATTAAATTACCATATTACCCTTATGCTTTTAACCGTTAAAAATTGTATTTATCTTTCTTAAACCTTTAAACATGCTCAATTCAGTACCAAACGTTTCAAAACCTGCTCAATTCAGTCATTTTTATTTTATTATATTAATCAAATTTTCATATGAATTATCAAGTGATTTTAGCTTGCATTCTGGGTTTATATAAGAAAGAAACAATTATTGATTAATAACAATAATTAGTAAATACAAATATCCAAAAAGTTTAGTTTGCATTCCATTAAAAGTTTAGTTAAGAGGCTCAATAGGCCAATAAATATCCATTAAAAGGCAATATGTTTGGCACACCTAACAACAACAATTAGTAAATACAAATATCCATGAAAAGTATTTTTTTCCATAAGCATAATACAAAACCCAGAAAATGACAATTTCAAACTTTCTTTTTCCCCTTCGCAGTAATGCTTGGCCTTCCACTATCTGACTTAGGTGGCAGATTCCCCTTTGCTTGCTTTGGAATCAAATTCCCCTAAACATAAAAAGTTGACAAAAACAGCATGTAAGATAGTGCAAGCCTAAAACCTAGAAATAAGTTAAATCATCTACATACCCTCCCTCAAAGGTAAGATTGTCATCCTCACCCGCAAAACTGTCCTCATAATGAAACCTTATTATGTAGGTTTCAAATGACAAGTTGGCCTATTAAGAAATGAAAGCAATAAACTATCTCAGACAATAATCAGCCAATTTTAACAACTCGAACCAGTTAAACAATAAATTTGTAAACCACCATGAAAGCAACCAAAATCCAAAGCAGCAAACAAAATCATGAACAAGACAAAGAAATACACAGTTTGATTGGTACATATTTAATTAGAACATTATAAATACTTTTTAAATCATGATTAGGAGAAAGCACAATGGTGTCAATCAGAAAAGCAACACTATTGTCATGGAGAGACACAGACAAATTACAAGAGGCAATTAACTTTTCCTATCTAATTTTCTCCCAACCAGAACTCCAAGAATAAACTGGAACAGATTAAAATCATATTGAAATCAGATCCCATTTATACACCAAGGATGTAATCTTTTGTGTCCATGTCATAGTCATAGTTAATACAAGATTAGAGGCAGATTTCTCTTCCATAAGCAAATAAGCAATGCCGATGCAAGCTTGTCCAGCGCAGGGCCCCCCTACAATTCTTTTAGCAGCAACCTTGACAACAAAATGACAAAAGCAAATTAGAATATGACAAAACTAAAGTCAAAATGGGAACAAAACAAAGAGACTGTGTCTTATGAAATTTGATGGTCGGCATTTCTCAATGGATAGATAATTTGGTTGCCAATTTGTTAATGCAGCAAGGAATTCAAAGCAACAACACTCGGCTTATTACCATCTTTAACAAACCAGAGCTCATGTTAAAACTTCCAAGTTCCAACAGGGGGCAGAGCAGAAACAACATTAAACTTCATTTTACCCTTTGTTACAGTAAGTTAACTCAAAACAGAAACACACAGAACAAGGAAGTGCATGAAAACAAAACCACAAACTTTAAAAAAAGCAGGGGACACTTTGATTAACTTCATTCATATCATTATCATCACCTTCCATAACACAAAACCACCACAGATACTAAAATACAAAGAAATATACAAAAAAACCCATTTCATAATCTAAACAGTTAATCAAAATCGTCACCATCATTTCGAGCATTCAAAGCCTTAACATTTAATCCATATTTCATAATCTAAATACAAAGAATACCCAAAAACATACCTAAGTCACAAGCCCCTTAATCTGCGATACCCCAAATCTTCAACGAGAACTCCAAATCCTTCGAATATTCGCAAAAAGATCACGAAAACACCCTTCGCACTTCTGGAACCCTTCAATGAAGTTAATAATCGAAGCCAAGACCCAATTTCCGATTTGAAAACACAATTTGGCCAAATCGAAACGAGACAGAAACACAGAAATAAGAGGGAAATCGAGTTAGGGTTTCATATTTTTCACAATAAACTAAAGAATCGAAGCGAAATTCGGGTTTTTAATGTTTGAAAACAGGTAAAAGTATAAAATTGGTCCCTCAAGTGGAGCGCGAAACTAGCATTTTGGTCCCCCAAGTGAAAAAATATGTAATTTGATCCCTCAAGTGGAGATAACCGGGCAATTAGGTCCTTTTCGTTAATGTGCCATTAAACCGTCTGATGTGGCAGTGACGCCGTCAAATATGTTGACGTGTGATCTTCCACGTCATAATTTTTTTATAATTTTTTTAAAAAATATATATATATTTAAAAAAAAATTGGGCGAGGGACCTAATTGCTTATTAACTCAACTTCAGGGACTCAATTGCTCACTAAGTTCACTTCAGGGACCCATTTGCACATTTGCCCCTAATTTTTGTTTTTTAATAAAAATAAAAAATTCATTTTTCCTTTTTTTGTTTTTTTTAAAACCATTTTTCTTTTTTCTTTTTAAAAAAAAAAGAAAGAAGAAAATGATTTTTTAAATTTTGATACTATCTCTTTTAATTTTGTTTAAAAGATGACAAATATTTTAATCCATAATATTGCCAAATCTGAGCGTAGATTGGGTGACCAAAGGGTGTGGTTGGGTTATTTACCCTCTCATATTTGTAATCCAACTCCTTAATTAATGAAAAAGTAGCTCGTTTAAACTAAATATATATATATATATATAGTAAATCAAACAAATCAAATTATTTTTTCATCGGTTAGATTACAAAAAGATTTTACAACTTTGATAATTACTATCATTTTGTTTTTGTTAGGAAGCAGAATTTCTTTGAAAGTCGCATCTTTTCTTCTTAAAAATTATATATTAGGTGGTGAGTGTTTTTTTTTTAAAAAAAAATTGTAGTTGTTTTATAAATTAACTATTATTAAATAAAACATTATGAAATGGACTGATTAAAACAAGAAACAGTCAGGGAAAACTTGATATAATTGATTAATATATACTACATATTGCCAATTAGATCATTTATATATCTATTGTTGTTACTATTTAATATATTAATTATATTCACCACGAGTTTTGGAAGAGAAGAAAATGATTTTAAAAAAAAACAGAAAAAAAAAGAAGAAAAATGATTTTTTTTTATTAAAAAAACCAAAAATTAGGGGAAAATGTGCAAATGGGTCCCTGAAGTGAACGTAGTGAGCAATTGAGTCCCTGAAGTGAAGTTAATTGAGCAATTGGGTCCCTGACTTTTTTAAAAAAAAAAATATTTTTTTAAAATATTTTTTAATCAAAAAATATGACGTGGCAGTTGACACGTCAGCATATTTGACTGCGTCACTACCACGTTGGACATTTAACGGCACATTGGACGGCCACTAACGAAAAGGACTTGATTGCCCGGTTATCTCCACTTGAAGGACCGAATTACATATTTTTTCACTTGGGGGACCAAAATGCTAATTTCGCTCCACTTGAGGGACCAATTCTGTACTTTTACCTTGAAAACATGATTTGCCCAAAATTGAAACGAGAGAGACAGAGAAAAACAGGGGAAATTACGCTAGGATTTGGGATTTGTCATTTTCTGATTTGTTTATTTCTTTTTTAAATTTTTAAATTTTTAATTTTAACTTTTTTTACTCAGAAACAATATTCCACGTGGCTTTTTTTCTATTTCAAAATAGCTACGTGACTTTTTTTACAGTCAAATATTTCCATTCACGCGCCATCTAACAGCGCGTGTTGACACTTTCTAACCGTAGACCTGAAAAAGGACTGAAAAAAAGCAGATTTTGAAAGGTTTAGGACCGATTTGAGCAAGTCTAAAGCTTTAGGACCAAATTGAGCATTCTGTCAAAGGTTTAGGACCAAATTGAGCAATTAGCTTGTACTTTTTCTTTTTTTTTCAAGGAAACTCCTTTACATACTATTGTTATATATATTCAATCAAAGCCCATATTCATATCTAGAGCTGGCAATTCAGGTCACGACACGAAACAACACGACACGAGACACGTTTAGCCGTGTTCGTGTTTGGTTTATCGTGTCTCGTGTCCGAATCGTGTCGGACACGATTAGGATAATCGTGTTCCGTGTCATAATCGTGTTAAAAAGACACGTTTGACACGTTTAAAACATGAATAACATGGATCTTTATTATATATATATATATAACCCAAAATCACCTTTAATCTAACCTTGGTGTTTTGGAACAAATTAATTGGAGTCTACTTGATGTGAATTGGAGTAGGATTTGGGTGTAGGAACATGGGAAAAAAAGACAAAGAAGATTATGTCAACTTAATGTCTATTGGCTAAAAATGCATCAAAATCAAAATATCCATGGCCAATAAGCAAAAGATTGTTCCACGTTTACAATGGCCAATTAATTAGTACAAAATTGAAATCACCAACAAAACATGTTAAAACAATGCCACATGTGTAATTTAGAAACCAACAGGTGTGATTGGCAACTAACAGGTAACATCATCAATCAACAATTGTTAATGGGCAATGCATCAAAAGACCCATAATCCACTAATAAACAACCAATTCCAATTCAACCAAGCTGCTTGACAAAATTACAGCCCAAACCAACTTTAAATCGACAATTTTGAAACATGGAATCGACATGTCAAGGGTATGGGGACTAATGGTGTTCACAAAAGATGAAATACAAAAGATTTGACAAAAAAGGAAATACAAAAGATGAATAAGAGGCAGAAGCAAAGTTGGGAAAACTAGTAAACTAAGTTCAAAAGAAGAATTTTTTTGACCAAAAGTTCAAAAGAAGATGACAACACTATTGAGCAATTGGTCCCATTCAATTAGCCTGAATCCCCAATAATTAGCTAAATCCCGAATCGGATCAGACAAATAAAGAAGCACAAAGAAATTAAAGCAGACCAAATCATGGTTTTTAAGATTTAAGCCAAAGATTTCATGGTTTTCAAGATAAATCACAATTAATTTAGACAAAAAAAAGTACAAAATTTTAAGCCCAAAGCAGATACTAGATCTAGATTAAGAGAAAAGAGAGAAATTTAGACAACCATACCTGGTATGAAGAAAAGCAAAACCCAAACCGGAAAATAGGGATAGAGAAGCTTGATCGAAGTTGAATCCTTGGCAGAGTTAAAGACCTAGATGTTGAAGTTGAAAGCTAAGAAGAGAGAAGAAGATGAAACCCTAACCAGAGGAGGCAGAAGACTGAAAGTCGAAAGGGGTACAGCAACAAAGAGAAATAGTTTTGAAGAAAAAAAGGAAAAAAATCATTACCCGTGTTAGCTTTAAGACTCGAAGGCGGGTTTCATTAAAAGGTCCCGTGTTTTTGTGTTGCCAAATTGTTTTCAAAATTGTTGAAAACATGAAATTTCTGCTTCCATAAATTTCGAAAACAATGTTGCTGTTGCCAAAATTTTAAAAATAAAAACAACAAGCCAAACATGTTTTCTTTTGTTTTGTTGCCAAAAAAAGAAAATGGCAACAAGAAACAAAAATGGCAACAATGCCAAACGCACCCTTAAATTTTCGTGTTAACACGGTTACACGATAACACGTTACACGAAACATTAGACACGCTAAGTAAAACCCTAAAATCTAATTTTCTGTTGGCAAAATCTAATTTGTTTCCAAAAACAGCCTGCCAAACATGTTTTCACTGATTTGTTTCCAAAAACAGAAAATTGGCAACAGAAAACAGGAAACGAAAACAATGCCAAACGAGCTATAAATTTTTGATTTCTTTTCTCTTTCCCATTTCCCTACGCCGCTTCCCTCGCTTCCTTTTCTTCTCAGATATGATTCTTGCGCTTCAGCCTCAGACGAACCTCCACAGCTCCGCGATTCCGCCTGAGTCCCCTCTTGCTCTTGGCCTCTTCTCATCCGCTTTAATCTTCCCTTTCCTCTCTTCTCTTGGGCTTGGGACGTTTTGCTTGTAACTTGTAAGTATATTCTTTTGTTTGCTTAAATTTGTTCCTTTAGTTTGGTTCTATGATGATTGAAATTCAGAAATTGGTTCGTTTATCTCATATTTGTTTCATGTTGTTCCTCTCCCCTTCATTTCCTTCCTTCCCTGCCATCTATGTTTTTAGGTCTCAGTCGCGCCTCTCTCTCGAAGACTGCGGCATCTTTCGCCAGAAACCTAGTTGATTCACAGTGGTTCGTAGCTTCTGTTTAGGTGAAAACTGTGTATTAGTAACTGATAAATAAGTATTAGGGTTCGTCTGCTAAAAGTTGTGGTTCATTTATAAACTACATTATTCTTCAATTTGTGTTGCCTTTACATTTCGTTTTCCCTATTATACTTGCAGTCCATAATTAGGTTTCTTTCTTCTTTTATTCCTCCATGCCAGTCGACTTAGAGCCATTGCTGAACTGAGACTTGGAGATCTCTTCCATTCTGCCAATATTGTATCCAGGTGAGTAATTTATTCTGCATATTTGAAATTGTAGAACAATTTATTTGTTCTGTTATGCTACACAGTGCTGATAATTGATTTTTATTTGATTTTTGCAATATATGTTCTCTCATTTGTACCAAAGCAGTGCTACCACTATAAATTTATAGCAGTGTTTCTCTCTTTATGGATCCCGTCCCTCCAAGTTCCAAGTTCCAATAGGCCCTGCACGAGATTAAATAATAATCAAGCATATATCAGACCTTATTCTTTCACTAAGGTACTGTAATTGATTTGGCATAACAATTAGAAAGTAAAGTAGAGCTGCATCATTAATTTCTTTACAGTCATTTCAATTTTCAAGTTCAAAGTATGGTTTGTACAATAGAAATTTGTTCCTGACTTGAATTGAATTAAAGGTTCCATCTCCTCCTAAGGATATTGGATGAAGAATGGTTAAGTATTGTTTTCCATTTTTAAATAACATTGAATTAGTCAATTTTCTAATATGTGAATAGCACTAATTAGTTATATATATACAAGTACTATTGTCTTACTAATTAATATATCTTTTTTGTTAATGCTAGATCGAAGGAGCTCAAGGTGAAGGCAAGTCAAGTATGCATGGATACTTATTTAGTCAAGTTTATGTTAGCTATTTTGCTAGAATTTATATTTGTGGACAATTTATCTTGATGCTTTAAAATTAGACATTTTTAGCTCTAATCATGTATCTTTAAATTAATTGAAATAATTGAAAATTTTAATCGTGTCAAACGTGTCGTGTCGTGTCTTGACTTGTTACACGGCTTAATCGTGTAAACAAGTCTCGTGTCCCATGTACACGTTTAAAAACAGGTCTCGTGTTCGTGTCTCAGTTTCGTGACACGATTTTTAATCGTGTTGTGTTCGTGTCATGCCTTATATGTGTTAATACCTTATGTAAACACGACATGAAACACGGATTGCCAAGTGTATTCATACCCACTAATCATCTGCTTTAAAAGCTCAATAATAGAGATTCATCCATTTTTTTGAGCAATAAATTCAATTCATTAATTCATGAAATCGGGATTACAAATGCTAGGAGGCAAACTCTCGCACCTCACAAAATCAGCATCTAATTGTGCTAACCTATGTGCCAATAATTAGCTTCTCTACGAACATTTACAACAGAACAATGATCAAATAAAGAAACTAATTCCCGGATTTCATAAATAAGACAACCCCCTCCCACTACACCGGTGTACTATTTACAATCGCTAACATCGCACTCAAACAGTCACTCTCGAAAATGCACCAACATCGCACTCAAACAGTCACTCTCGAAAATGCACCTGTCGATCTCGTGTTCCAAAGCTACTTCAAAGCCAAAAAGAATGGCATGAACTTCAGCATAAAAAGGACTTGATATAAAATTCAATCGCCTTGAAGCACTAGAAACTATCTCTCCTTCACTATTTCTAATGACAACCCCTAAACCTGCTTCTTTCCTATCAGAGCAAAAAGATAAATCCTTGGGGAAGCGGCTGCCATCGAGCAATAACATTACTTCGCACCCCCCTTACAGCACCTGGACTCACTTCCTTCAATCGACGTAACAACGACCCCAACATGATTGATAAAGCATCATGCTTCCTTCAATCGACGTAACAACGATCCCAACATGATTGATAAAGCATCATGTGTAGCACAATAGCCAGAATGTAAAGAATCATTACGATTCTTCCACAAAGACCACAAAAGAACTAGGAATAAATCCAGCTATACGTCCTAAGGTTAGAGCTTCCGCCACAATCCGAAACCAAAAATCACCTAATCCTTGTCACTGCTCTACACAACTACTTACCCATGGCGCAGCGATCTCCCAAACCCAATAGCTAAAAGGACAATGAAAAAATACATGGCAGAGAATTTCATCATGGGAGGCGCAAACTACACACTGACCATCATTCTCCATTCCACGTTGTTGTAAAATAGTCTTAGCTAGTAACAAATTCCAGATTAATCGCCAAAGAAAGTATTGCACTTTCAGTGGAACGTTTGAACTCCATATTCAACTCCATAGTTGTCTTTGTTCGACATCAATACAATTACCAAAACCCAACAGATGCCTTGCCACAAAAGTATGCAGACTTAATAGTAAAGATACTTGTTGAAGACGCATCCCAAGTCAAAGTAACCAGCCTAGGCGATCGCGGAATTGGCAAGCATTGGATGTGACTCATATCTTCATCAACTACAAGTTCTAATAACTTATCGATTTGCCACTGCCTTCCACCAAAATCAATCAAGTCTACAACCTTCATACAATCAATTACCACTCCATCTCGTGGCCTTGGGTTAGAGCACAAGTCAGTCGGCAACCAATTACCATGCCAAAAATCAATTTCACCCGATCCAATTCTCCATCTTGAACCTGCAGTAATCACCTTGCGACCATCTAACAAACTTCTCCATATAAAGGATGGGTTATGATCCAAGGGAGCATTAAAAAAATCCCCATTTGGAAAATAATTTGCCTTAAGTAATCGAAAACAGAGAGAATCCAAGTTATGCAACAACCTCCAACATTGCTTAGCTAACAAAACTAAGTTCAAAGCTTCGGAATCACGAAAACCTAAACCACCATCCAATTTTAACACACACAAATCCTCCCAAGCCTTCCAATGTATTTTCTGAATATCATTTGTACTTCCCGACCACAACTTCTCCAAGATCATGTTCAAATCATGGATAAAACTTTTGGGAAAGTGAAAGACACTCATAAGATAAACAGGTATAGACTGAGCGATGGACCGAATCATAACTGCCTTGCCTGCTATTGAAAACAATTTATTCTGCCAAGAATTGACTCGATGGACTAGTCTCTCCTTTATGAATTGAAATTCTCGCTTCCTATTTTTACCAATCATGATTGGTAAACCAAGATATTTGTCCTATTCTAGAATTCGTGATACTCCCAAACGTCTCATGATATCGGATCTAACATCATTCGGGGTATTTGAGCTAAATAAAATGGCCGACTTATCAAT
This sequence comes from Corchorus olitorius, assembly GCA_001974825.2. Classification (NCBI taxonomy): domain Eukaryota; kingdom Viridiplantae; phylum Streptophyta; class Magnoliopsida; order Malvales; family Malvaceae; genus Corchorus; species Corchorus olitorius. The sequence continues at coordinate 9,273 of AWUE01015865.1, read as the reverse complement.
ATTCACCTGCTGGCTAGAAGCTTGTTCAAAATCATATAAAACGCCCAAGACAGCTTCACAATCCTCCAAGCAAGCTCACAAAAAAAGGATGCTATCGTCCGCGAAGAAAAGATGTGAAATTCTAGGTGCTGAACGATTTATGGCAACCCCATGTAACAAATTGCTATCCTCTGCATGTGTAATCAAACACGGAAGAGCCTCCATACAAAACAAAAATAGGTACGGAGATAATGGGTCTCCCTATCGGATTCCCCTAGACGGATTTACCTTTCCACATTGCTGCCCATTTATCAAAATCGAATAGGATACCAAACGAACACAAGACATGACCAGCTCTACCCATCGAGATGAATACCCCAACTTACACATACATCTCAAGAAAACCCCATTCCACTATATTGTAAGCTTTACTTAAGTCCAATTTAAGCGCCATATGCGCTCTCTTTCCAGTTCGCTTATTCCTCATGAAATGAATGGCCTCAAAAGCAATCATTGCATCATCCTCTCAGGCACAAATGCACTCTGACTCTCACCAATTATGTGGGAAAGTATTAACTTCAGCCTATTAGCAATTGCTTTGGAAACAATACTAATCTGTATTAATGCACTCTGACTCTCACCAATTATGCGGGTGTTCGCGTCAAAAAATCTCTTTGAAGACTTTGGTGAAAAGAGTACTGAGCGTGCCAATCAATTTTATTCTAAAAATTGATAAAAAGATGCGAGGAAAGTAAATGATCAATTTTGTTGTAAAAATGATAAAAAAAGGTACGGGAGGAAAATTAAAGATTGCTTTGAGTGTAGCAAAATGTAAAAGCATGCATGTAAATAACCAAACGATTTGTAGGTCCTGAATCAAAGTCACACAAAAGTGTTTCAATCATTGATTCCAAATTCAGAAATAAAGGATTGCTGTAAAAAGGTATTTTCTTGATTCAAATGAGAAAAATAACAAGATGTTGTTACTTTGATTGCAATTAACAAATTTGTAAATACAAGAGTAGACTTGTAAGAACAAGGTTGAAAAGATTATAAAATGATGATGAAGTGTAGAACTTGATTTAAAAATGAGAGTGAAAGTCAAGGGCTTGAGAGTAAAAGCACGGAGCTTGATTTGATTTGCACAGGGCAAGTTGTTGTTGTTTGTTGGAGTTATTGGAAGGGCTGCTGGAGACTTTACAACGTTGTAGCTGCTGGTGTTTATATAGGGGGCGGCTTGGCTAGGGCAAAGGCAATCCGATGGTCCAAAATGACTCCCTCTTGATTCTACCTCTTCAAATGCATTTAAACCTTGATCCTGAATCCCTTTAAATAAGGAAACTTCATCCAATTCAGTCAAGGAAGTCTCCATCACGTTCTGGACTTTGAAATGTGATAATTAACACATTTAAATGCCCAATTTCGGAATTAATTGCATCCCAAAGCCTCGGTGCAGCAAGCAGGGGTGGAAAAGCAAGTGAAGAGTGGCCAAATGGTGTTGAAACTACTTCCAAGTGCCACGGAACTTGATCCTTATCAATTGAACATTGGATTATGCCCAATAACATGCCACTAACATCATATATCAATATCATGAAAAATCGATTAAGGCAATGGCTTAAACCAAGGTCAGACAGCCATACTGTCCTTAATTGAAAACTTATGAAAAGTTACGAAAGGTGTCAAACATGGCTCAATTTCTCCATATAGCATTTATATTCCATGTAAAACAAGTTTTTATTCTAATGGTGAAATCGCCATGCAAAAATCGTCACAGGATCAAATTTTGTCCTTAATTGCACAAAATTGAAAAGTTACTTTCGAGCTCAAAATGAGCTGAAATTTGGACAATATGTTCATGAATTTCTGAACAACTTTAATGAAGGAAAAAACCCCAATTTCGTTTATCTTCAATCTCGAATTCCAAACCCTAGTTCCATTATCCTTAATTGAAAACTTATGAAAAGTTTAACCCGGGAAGGCCTGAATTCGAATTCAGAGGCATGGGCCGGCCTTGCCCAATTGACATAGTAAATGGGGCGGCCCAAATATATTTCAAATAAAAATAATATAATTTCCTTAATTTTCTATAATTTCTATAATTTCCATAATCAATTTAGGAAATATTAAGGAAACAAAATCAAAGTTCAACTCTTGAGTGATGGTCCTATGGACTCGAGTCCGTGGGAGTTATCACGTAATCGAGGCTAAATCACACGTATGATCATATATTCATGTGAATTTTAAGCTTACCCAATGTTTAGAAGTCCATATCTACCCATAAAATAAATAAATAATTTATTTGGAGTTAAACTTCATGTGCAAATCGTATCTTAATTATTAATGTCCTTAATTGAACAAAAGAAAATTTTATTTGGTACGAAACTTTATGTTGAATTTCTACCTCAATAAATACAAAATTTTTAAAAATTTCACATTTCAAACTAAAATTCATTAAAATACTATATGGGTAAACTTAAATTCACATGAATATATGATCATACGTGTGATTTAGCCTCGATTATGTGGTAACTCCCACGGACTCGAGTCCATAGGACAAACACTCTTTCCTAGTTGACTTTGGCCTAGGGTGGATTAAATCCAGCCATCCATATGACTTCGAAGATTAAATCTTGGCCCTCCTTTGTGTGTATTTACATGATTACCCTGGGTGTAAATCATGGTATAAACAGTGGGGAAGTATTGCTTTGCATCCATTTTAATAATCTATATTAATTATTTAATTTACAATACTAGTCTTAATAAAATATATTCAAGAAATCTATGTGTACTACCAATTACCAATTACATACAAGGTCTTATAGCAGTGAAATACTTTAGATTTTAAATTCTAATATACGAGAAACCTGACATTTGCGTTTATAGTCCAACGGTTAGGATAATTGCCTTCTAAGCAATAGACTCGCGTTCGACTCCCGGTAAACGAACATCTTTTGTTTACTTACTCCATTTTCGTGCCGTATTGATATTTTTGGAAGTAAAATAATAATAATAAAATCATATCTTACATACAACATTTAAAGACTCCAACCGTGGCACTGTTTGCAATTGGTTTGATTCGCCAATCCAGGCACGCCACGTCACCCAATTTGACATCTTACTACATTTAAAGACTCCAACCGTGGCACTGTTTGCAATTGGTTTGATTCGCCAATCCAGCACGCCACGTCACCCAATTTGACAACCCGATTTCAGCACCCGGAGATCCAATTTCATACCCGCTGCCCGACCCTCTTATCCTCTTCTCAGCCCCAGAAATGTTGTCCCTTTCATTTTTCGATCCGGGTCTTTTTTTCTCACGTCTTCATCTGGGTTTCTCTCCGTCATTCTTGGTTTCCCCTCTTCCCATGCTTCCGCCGCTCACGTCCGAAGAGGAGCTTCGTCGGTCCTGTCGTGCTTCTGTTGCACCCGCAGCTTAGGAGATGGACCGAGGTGAGTACATAGACTTTGACAAAGTCAGCCTGCTACCCATGCCTCCTCTCTCTTTCTTCTTCTTCCTCCTCCACTTTTGTTTCCTGTCCTTAGCCCTTTTCCTTTTCTGAGTTCTTTGTTCTTCAATGAGATTGGAAGGTTGTTTTCGGTGCTTAGAACCGAAGGGAGAGGACAGAATGTCGGCGTTTTCCATTTCCAATTTCCTCAACCCTAAACCCAATCTGGCGCCTCCACTCGATTTGCTCTTTGATATGGTGCCGACTCCCCATCTCCTCTGATCTTTTTTGTGAATCTTTTTATTTGATTCTTTCTTAGTTTTGTTTTCAATCTAGACCCTTTCTTTCTTTCTTTCATTCTTCATGAATTGTTGTATGTTTGTTTAATCAAGATCTCCACGAACGCAGATGTCTCCAAGCAGATCCGGCAGATGGTGAGATTCATCCGCCAAGAAGCAGAGGAAAAGACTCATGAGATTTCAGTATCTGCTGAAGAGGTACTTCAATTTTCGTTGATTTCTTCCCTTTTGTTTCGTTTTCTTGCTTAAAATTTATGGTCAGTACTTGGATATTCTGGTGGAGGATCCAAAACTAAAATGATATAAGAGAATGGTCCAAATAATGATCACCTATAAATTTTACACAATTTTTTAATGTTTGTACAATTAAATTGTTTTTGGATTTGAAGTCTTTTTTTAGCGTAAATTTGGAATCTTGGTTTGTAGTAGTTTCTATAATACATAGTTTAGACACTTTACCATTGTTGAAACATATTCTAAATCATCCAATAGAATGAGTTAACTAAGAACCCATCTTTTATGCTTATTGATAAACTGCGCAGTTCCATTTGTTAAGATACCCTATTGCTTTCCATTTGTATAAGCATAAATTTGCCTATAGTCAAATGTTCTTTACTATAATTCAGTTTCTCAAATTATAATTTACTCCTAAATACGGTCTGGGTTCTACAAAATCAAAAGACTGGTCTTCTACTTCATTTGTCTCAGCTGGGTATGTTGTTCATATTTTGATTAGTTTAGTTCATGTCTTCAATTTGTCTTACTAGAATTTCTGGTTAACCACAATGTCAGATTTTTTTCAATATTCAATGACCCTTTTACCACTTCTCTCTTCGTTTGCAATATTGAGAGCCTTGGAGATGGAGGAGATTTTTTATACAGTTGAAGAAGTGCATTTAAGCAACTGCAAATTAAGGAATACTCAAAATGGAGTAAGGATCAATACATTTCAGGTAAGTTAAAACTCTAAAAAATGCTCAATTCCCACAATTTTTTTAAGCTATATCAGATTTCATTTACTTCATATTGGTGAATTTTGTAGGGTGTATCAGGTTATGCAAGGAAGACATCTTTCGAGCATATTAGCTTGGGAAATGTCGAAAACCCCATTACCATTGAGCAACATTATGAAGCCTGCTGAGCTTGGGTAAGGTCATCAAATTTTTTATTATCAATTCAATTTAACTTAATGATATTGTTGTGGTTTTACAGTTCTTGAAATTCCAAGTAGTTATGACTTTCCCTTTATCTGTTTAAGTACATGCAAGTTTTTTGATCTTTGGGATGGAGCAGCCTTCATGGCTCTGCCTGCTGCCTGTTTGCCCCCTGCCAGCACCCCGCAATGTGATCATTGTTCTTTTATATTTTTCTTTAAGCATTTTGGCTTTTGATTTTTAGCTTTTGCTAATTAAACCCAGTATTTTTTTATATCATTTACATTTAGACAGATTGTTTTAGTATTTATGATTTTTGGTTCTTTTTTAATGTTCAGCTAACAATTTTCTTTTATTTTTTTGTTGGAGATATCGATTTTATTACTTTAACAAGCTTTTGTTGGTATTGGTTATCTACTTAGCAAATATAGATAATTTTGCACGCAGGAGATGGGTAGAGAGTTGTCATGAGACCTCCGTGAAAAACACCGACGTGCATATCTTGATGAGTGATGACACTACCAGCTCCCTGTAATAAGCTTTTCAAAGGTATGTTCCAAATCTCAGACTACCATATTCTTACTATATATACTACATCCCTTTCATGTTAGTATGTGTAAAGAAAATATAGTTCATGGGTGTTTTTTTTCCCTGTATTTTCAGAACTGCAAAAAATGAAGCTTCGATGCATGTATTGGAGTTTTTGCAAGGTTTCTCGGTTACACAAAAATCCAGCATATGTAGGTTCAATTCAAAGGCATGGATTCTTTCTTTTTACTTGCTATTTTTTCTTCTTATCTATGTGTGTGTAAATGTTTTCTCTATGACAAATCTGGTATATTATTGTTGTGTTAATTGGCATTTAGCTTAACAGGGTCACAGTTAGTTCTAAAATAAATGGCAGGCTGCTTTTCTCTAGCTTTTGTTATGATAGTGATAATTAATTGAGATGAGGATCAAAACTTACAAACAACAAGGTCATTTAAGGTAATAGGTTCAGAATCTTTGGTGATAACATTGAATAAAGAATAGTGAGTTCAATTTTTCTGAATGTTTTATGTACTGCGTTTTCTTATCAAAGTCAATAACTTGGCAGAATAGGTTGTGAAATTCTAGCTTTTTATGTAATGCATACTGTTGCCTGATAGTTATTCACTCCATGGTTTGCTGATAATTAATGGTCTTTGTCATTGTCGAACTTCTTAGGCCTTTTCAACTTGCTCTTTCTTTATTATTATTCTTTCTTTGGTTTTGAAAAGTTGTTGCGATTTCTGCTCATATAGGTTTAGGTTTATGGTCATGCCGGATTGAAACGAAGAGTGGTTGCTCGAAATAAGTGTTTTCATTTCTTTATTGACAATTAGTTGTGTCTTTTGCTATTCTGTTCTATGGCCTTATTTTTCCAGATCTACACAAGCATATAATCAATATATCGAAGATTACAAGAAGTAGAATTCCATGCTAGAGAATGAAAACGGAGCATGATGTCTGTTTAGAAGTGATACCCTCATATTCAAATGTTCAGATTAGGCATGTTTGTAAGGGAGGATAGCACTTCTAAACAAAATATCATATTCCGTTCTCATCATTAATTTGGCATCTAATAGAATCACAACTTCAACCAGGTACATATGCCATCTGATTCCAAAGATTTTCTTATATTTCTTGAATTTTACTACCATTATATTGGTTTCTCATGTGCTTAAGGTTATTTAAGATAACTCTTAATGTCAACTTCACCTCTTTTAATCCAATGAAATCGATCTCATGTATGACACTTGATCTAAACATCTATGAACACTCATGCATAGCCTCTTATAATTTGTAAGTGCTTAATTTCATTTTGGAAGCCTCTTGATCTCTTGCCATATACATTTTCATGATAAAAAGTAATAAAAATTATTATTTTGGGTCATCAAAGAATACATGTTTGAGCAAATTGATGGATCAGCATGAAACTATATTCTGACAAGTCTCCTTCCATGACACCAATTTTTGGTGGAAGGAGTACCAACATTCAAGATTGTCTGCAGTTATCTATGTGTGTTCAAAGTCCATTGATGCTGTCAAATTGATTGGTGTGCCAAATTATTTTGTAATTTCTACAGGTCTATCATTTTTCCCCATTTCAATGCATGTGCTTTTGGTTTATTAAATATCCAAAAGCATTAATTGATTGATGGTGTTCCAAATTCATTTTCCTCCCCTGAATTTTATGTCAATTACCTTTTTCTTTATGTTGTTCAAGCCAATTCATTGTGGTTTGATGTTAATAGATGTTTCATCATATTGAATTCTGTAGTTTGTGGGATCTAAATGAGGGTTTTATGATGTCTTTTTATTGCAATTGTGCAGATTAATGTTGTCTGCATTTATCTATTTGTGTTTGATTTTTGAAACTTTTGTTGTGGGTTGGGAGATTGAGCAGAATCCGGAGCAAATACTTAGGGACAATGGAGTTCCCAACATTTATTTTTTGCACAGTTTGATTGTTGGGTCTTTTGGGTGAGAATATGCAAGTTATGGCATCAACATCGAGAAGTGCTGGAGGCCTAATGTTGAGGGTGAAAATTCTACTAGAGGTGGGGATGTCAATGGCGGAGTGAGGTGTCTACTATAAATATGATGTTATTCTTTAGCTTGTGGGTGCTAGGTGATAAGAATCGTGGTTTAGAGTCTCAATATTTTAGCTGTGATATCCAGTGGGCCTCCACTATGTTGATTCGAAGATTGAGGCATTGCAAGAGCTTCAGAGAAGTATTATTGCTCACTTCCCTTATGTTCTTCATTTCATATTTGTTGTTCCTTTTTTTGTTGGGCCAATTCATATTTTGTTGTTCCTTTCAGGACTTAAAGTGTGCTCATGGTAATGCCATTCCTTTTGTTGATCTTATTATTATTATCAATATATTTTACTTTAAAGTTATTGAATCAAATGAGGAATTTTGCTTTGAATGTATGGTAGACACATTTAACATATATTTAATATATATATATATATATAGAGTAGTTAACATTTACAAGTTCTTATTTGTAAAGTCATGCATAATAGAATATTGTTTTTAGATAAGATTGAGGTGGCAAGTTTTTTGATAAGAGAGATGAATGCATAGTCTTCTTTGTTTGATTTGCTTTAAGAAACTTGCTGACTTTTTGTCATCACTGTTTGTGCAAGTGTTTAATGATATGAATGCAGTTGAATTAGTTCGCCCACCTTGAGTGTCCAGCCCATGGCACTTAACCAAACATGACTAATTCTATCATTAGTTAGGACATAAGAGATTTGATTTTTTGCAGATAGCAAGGCACCTATCTTTGGGCCCATTATTATAAAGTATATATAAAGTATATATACTAAGCATATATTTTTTTATGTCATTTGTGAAATATATAGAATAAGCATGCTAATCTGTTTATTATCTAGCCGGTATATTGCCTTGAACTTTTGAGGCTTCCACATTGCGTGTGCTATTTCCCTGCAATATGTACAGACTTAATTAGTCATGATTCCTCCTTAATTACCATTTAATTCTTAATCATAAGTATTCATAAGTAAGTCATCTTGGTTCCTGCTTTTCAGTTAGTATTGCACATGGTTAACCTTTGCTTTTAGCTATCGGGACTATTTTGGAAATGGTTGTTTGCTTTTGAAACTCATTCCATCTTTCTGCATATGATTCTTAATTTTCCTTTAAAGATTGATAATTATGTTTTGAATGATTCTTAATTTGTTGGAATTTTGAACTGATATGGTAGAAATATAAGAAGTAAAACAGAGGAAGTAGCTTGATATATTTCTGGAAAACATGATACATATATTTATGGTATTACAAGACTTCATAACTAAGGAATTACTACTTTCTAGAGAGTAAAATCTTACAGCTAAGAAGTCAAAAAGTAGCTAATCATAGCTTTTATCTGCATAGGTGTAAAAGCTGTTATGATTTGCCATCAAAATTATCTGTTGCCACCGACTTTATCAAGAAACAAATTTCAATCTTAGCTAACTGACACATGTAACTTAAATTGGTCAAATCTATTAACCAATTCAAGTTTGCCAGCAACTCAATCAACTTTTAACACTCCTCCTTGGTTGTTTTGCTGCAAACTCCAATATTCTTCCTCAAATACTCAAACCTGTTCTTAGGAAGTGCCTTGGTCAGAATATCTGCAAGCTGGTCTTCAGAATTACAATGAACCAAAATAACTTCATTTGCTTGCTGCATTTCTCTCACAAAGTGATATTTTATTTTGAAGTGTTTAGTCCTGCCATGGAAAACAGGATTTTTTGCAATGGCAACAGCTGATTGATTATCTACCATAATCTTTATAGCTTTCTTTGGTGGCTGGTTCAAATCAGTCATTAATTTTTTCAACCATAGAGCTTGATTC
>AWUE01015864.1:0-21966 GCA_001974825.2 Corchorus olitorius | reverse complement strand
TTTGAGCAATTGTAGGGTTATTTCTAAGTGGGGTTGGTTCTCTCTCTGATTCAACAACTTCCCACAAATCATAGGACTGCAAGTACGTCTTCATCTTGATGACCCAAATATGATAATTTTCTCCTGAAAATATAGGAGGTGTAGGTGGTGAAAAACTGGTTGAGGCCATTGTTAGTTACTGGTTTTTTTGTGGAAGTTTTCTGGTTTGGACAGAAGTCACTTAAGCTCACAATCTCTCTGGTTTTTTTTACAATCTTACAGGTCTCTCAAAGATCAAATATGGCTCTTGATACCATTTGTTGGAATTTTGAACTGATATGGTAGAAATATAAGAAGTAAAACAGAGGAAGTAGCTTGATATATTTCTGGAAAACATGATACATATATTTATGGTATTACAAGACTTCATAACTAAGGAATTACTACTTTTTAGAGAGTAAAATCTTACAGCTAAGAAGTCAAAAAGTAGCTAATCATAGCTTTTATCTGCATAGGTGTAAAAGCTGTTATGATTTGCCATCAAAATTATCTGTTGTCACCGACTTTATCAAGAAACAAATTTCAATCTTAGCTAACTGACACATGTAACTTAAATTGGTCAAATCTATTAACCAATTCAAGTTTGCCAGCAACTCAATCAACTTTTAACATAATTATTTCTTTATCCTGATTCTCAGATATGATTAACAGTTTGTTGCTTGGCAAATTTGATGTTATTTTCTTATGAGATGCTAATTTGTTATGGAATTCTGTTATTTATTATCAAATCTTATGAACAAGTTTCCAAAATACCTTTGGATTTTTTATCATGTTATCTGAATATTGGGCTTTTAGGTACTCTAATTAGAAAAAGAAGCAACTGATGATTCATCTCAGCCCACTAACCATGGTTTTAAGTCCTTAGGCATCCAACTCTACTATTGTGAACCATGTTTGTACTTGCTTATTAGGCATCCACCTCTTATTTTTAGTGTTATATCCCATTTTAATCTCTTGAACTCCAATACGTCAAATCACTATCAGGTTTACTTTATTCCTTGAAAGGAATTAGTTTGATATATTTTCTCAAGCACACTGTTCTGGATTTCAGTTGGATTTTATTCAATGTACCTTCATTGACTGCCTTTAACAGCAAACATGACTTGCTTCTTTGAAATAGGAAAAAGTCTCTATTTTTCGGTCCCTAATTTTTCCTGCATAAGAGGTGCATTTCTTCTTTCCTTCTTTGATTGTATTTTGCACGTAAACATATGTCCTCACTCTTCTTCTTTCCAATTTTTTTCTTATTATTTTTAATTTTTTCCTCTTTTGAAAGTCTTCGATTTTTTAAAAAATGCTCCTTTATATGCTTAATGTTCTTTGCTTTTATGGTATATTTATTCATTCTCCCTGTTTAAGTTGGTTCTCTAAAGAGCATGTCACTGGTCATGGGATGGGGTGTACCTTTATCCAACAAATTGATACATTTACTATCTTCTTTGAATGGATGAATTTAATAGGTTGGGTTGTCGCCTTTTTTTTTCTATTTTTTTTTTTTTTTTTTTTTTTTTTTACATAGGAACAGGATTTTGCATTAGGATATAAGGTAAGCTAAATTTAGTAGCACTAACTATCATGGTCCCATTTGACATTAATGGCAGGCTCTTAGTATAATGATTGTTGATGTGGTAGAATGTAGCATTTCAGAGTTAATAAATAGAAGTTATGGTACATAGAAAAGTACTACTTACTACTCCTTCAATTTACTTTTTTCGCTATGATTTCCTCTTTTTATATTTATTATTACTTCATTCTTAATTTGCAAAAGAAACAGATATATTATTTTTGCTTCTGTCCTGTTTATTTTAACAGAGTTGTATGCTCTCTTGGCAGATGATGATCAAGTCATCGACTGCTCTTTTGGTAGTTATTCTCGAATTTTCGACAACAATTCGATTGGATATGTAGGTAAGATTATCTTATTGTAGCATGTTGCTTGCTATAAGCACAGATTTGTGTTCTTATCAATTGAAACATCTTATCTGGGTTAAGAAAGTAAATTGAATGATTGTGGTTTAAATTGATCCCTTTTTTAATGATTTCCCTGCTAAGCAACACGCTCTTAGGATCAGTACTTTCGGTTGTGACCATAAGTGTTTTTTAGAGTATTCAATAGCGTCTTCCTTGTGATAGTATTGTGAGTATTTTTTTCCCTTTTGTGGTTCAGTATGTGCTTAGTTCTTTGATTTGTTTTTTTCCTTCTGATTTACCAATTGGTATTAGTTCAGGTTCCCTTTTTCTTTCCAATGTCCTTTAACACTCAACTGAGAGCTTGAATTATCGTCAATGGTTTTGATTTCTATGAAATGCACTATTACAGCTTGGTTTCATCTCAAATCATAATTCTGGCTGTAAAACTTCAATAATGAATTTGATAAGCTTACTTTCAGAGTCTGAAACCCTTAAATAAATTTGAAGATGATGAAGCTAAGCAATTGGTTTTCTGATTAGTTTGATCAGGCATTGGTTTTTTCTTTGATGTTAGACAGCTTGAATAAACTATTGTTTGAATTCTCTTTGATTCCATAATTGGGTTGCATCATGTCTGAGAGTTTATGGAAATCATAATATTACAAAGAAGAGGGAAGAATGCCATATGTTAAGTGATTCCATGTAAAGTTTGATTTCTATCCAATTGTTTATATCCTGCTATGGATTTTCTTTTGTTTTCCTTTCATGACTGCTGGTATGATTCTAATTGAATGATGATTCACAGTTGAATTGGATAAGCCCATTCTGACCTTACAAGCAATTAAAGTTTTTCTTGATTAAAGCAACAAATAAGTTTAGCTGCCAAGAGTGTGATTTATCTGTGTAGTGTGACTCTCCAATTTATGGGTAAAAGTGGCCTTAAATTCGGCTTGGATGTTTATTTTGGGTAGGTCTGGGTGTGGTTTCTGTGAATTTTATACTTTGGCCTTTTAATTACAAAAGTTTCTCCATTAATCGTGTCACTTTACGGAGGTCTTTCATGCCCCAAGTTAGAATCCTGTAAGACATTAGTATTCTCAAAACTACAAGTATCTCCTAGCCAGGAAAAAGAAACTAATAAGTATCCTATATATTTGTGAAGGAGAAAATATTATATTTACAATGATGGGAGCAACTTGAGTTGATTTATGTGGTTTGATTGATGGACACAATGAATATCTTTAAGGGTTTTTTTTTTGTTGGCATTCTTAGGGCTTTCTTTGCTTTTAGCTGGCATTTTTTAATGTTGTTTTGGATGTGAAAGGCAAAAATTCAATAGTAACGGTAAAAGTATTCGGGAGGTTCCTGTACTATACGAAATATTGATTTTGGTCCCCGTACTTTTTTTTTCTACAAATTCGTCCCTTTACTATCGGAATCTCTCACCCGAGGTCCCTCACGTTAGCGAGCCGTGACGGAACCGTTAAATATGCTGACGTGGCACTAACGCCGTCTTTTTTGCTGACGTGGCAGCCGGTCCAAGAATTAAAAATAATTTCCGATTTTTTATTTATATAAATAAATAAATAATAATAAAAATTAGAAGAAATATTAAAATAAAAATAAAAAATCAGAAATTTATTTTGAAAAATATATAAAAATTGTTTTTTTTTTAAAAAAATTGAAGCCATATTTTGTCTACAAACACCAAAAACTTTCTCTCTTCTCAATAGAAGATCAAAATCTTTTTTTTTTTTCATGAATCAAACAAGAACACTTTGAATGTTCTTCACTTGAAAAAAACACAAATTTTTTTGAAAAGTCATTCACCACTAGCAGGTTGATTTTTTTTTCCATCAACTCATTCCTACATTCTTCTTTCTACTTTAATTAAAAAACAAAAAACAAAAAAAAGCAATTATTTTGATTTGGGCATGCGATTGCCCAAATCAAAAGCTCTCATTTTCTTTCCCTTTTCTCCATCCATGGAGACGCGCTTTTTACCCCCTGCAAATTTGTCTTAATTAATTCATGAAATGTAGAGGTTTGACCGTAGGCTAGCAAGGAAAAGTATAGGAAAAGTAGGGAATCTTGAATATTTATTTTGGGCCTTTATTTCTCTTATCAACACTGCCATGTTGGTGGTTCCAGAAATATTTAGTGCATAAAATGACTACTTTATTAATTCTTTATCATTTCTCTCATTAATTTCACAGCAAAACTTTTACTTGTCCTCATTCTATTTCATCTGCTTTTTGATGAATTCCCTTTTAGCATTTTGTTTTATTTTAGTAGACAGTAGTAATGTTTTCTTCGCACTTTTTTCAGGTTGCCTTGTCTGCAGAAGCTCCTGATTTGCAAATGGAATTTGATGGATATTGCCTCCACAACAGACATTTCGACGAACAATAATGGCTAGCTCAGCATTGGGGAATTTTTGAGTTCTGATATAAACCTTGAATTTAAGATTTATCTCATTTTTTTCCCATGCTTCCCAGTTCCCAGACACTTATATAATCCATAATTTGCATATCCCAAATTAGTTTCATGTTACTATAAACGGATATGTTCTTTTCTGTTTTGGTGCTTCTGTTTTTTTAATTGGTTAATTAGTTGTTGGATCATGATATATATATATCCTGACTTGGTTTATGTAATTGTGCAGAAGTAGCAGTTCTGTAAGAACTTATTATAATGATTTTGTCAACTTATTAAATGGAAGAAAATTTGTTTCAAAATGGAATCTTGTTTTTGGTAGATCATTGAAACTTATAAAACTGAAAAGGGAAAAAGCGTGTCTCCATGGATGGAAAAAGGGAAAGAAAATGAGAGCTTTTGATTTGGGCAATCGCATGCCCAAATCAAAATAATTGCTTCTTTTTTGTTTTTTTAATTAAAGTAGAAGGAAGAATGTAGGAATGAGCTGATGGAAAAAAAATCAACCTGGTAGTGGTTATTGATTTTTCAAGAAAATTTGTATTTTTTCAAGTGAAGAACATTCAAAGTGTTCTTGTTTGATTCATGAAAAAAAAGAAGAGGTTTGATCTTCTATTGAGGAGAGAGAAAGTTGATTTGGTGTTTGCAGACAAAATATGGCTTCAACTTTTTTTTTTTTAAAAAATAATTTTTATATATTTTTCAAAATAAATTTCTGATTTTTTATTTTTTATTTTAATATTTCTTCTAATTTTTATTATTATTTATTTATTTATATAAAATAAAAAATCGGAAATTATTTTTAATTCTTGGACTGGCTGCCACGTCAGCAAAAAAGACGGTGTTAGTGCCACGTTAGCATATTTGACGGTTCCGTCACGGCTCGCTAACGTGAGGGACCTCAGGTGAGAGATTCTGATAATAAAGGGACGAATTTGTAGAAAAAAAAAGTATAGGGACCAAAATCAACATTTCGTATAGTACAGGACCTCCCGGGTACTTTTACCCAATAGTAACTGAACCTGCAAGCATTTTTTAACCTTAATTATAATTTACTTGATTTATTATCTAATAAATATTTATTTGATTCATTACATTGTTTATTTACCCAGTTAGTAAATTCTTTAGGTTTATAAATAAGATTAACTCTAGACATTGGAATGGTATCAATGATGGTCGTCTCCTTTGATTAGGTTGTTAATGGATACTTTGAGTCCATAAGCACTAATGACCTGCCCATGAACCGCTGTAAGAACTACTTTTCATCTTGATATATGAATGGTCCCCCTTCTATTAAGGTAGTTTTGAGGCATGAGTTGACTGACATAAGGCTCCTAATGATCTGTTCATGACCCAAAATTTCTTTTCAATGTGTTACTGAATCAATTTCAGCTCCTAATGAGCAGTTCCTTGAAATTGCAGGATTAAGGCAGAGGTTAGTAACTTAAATTTTGAATGGACCTAGCAAAGAAGGAAAGGGAGGCAGGTGAGCTTCAGAGCTGTTTTCCTTCCTCTTTCCTTGCAACCTCTGCTGGAGGTTAGTCTTTTCCCCCTTTTGGATTACTTAAGAGTTTGTTTTGGGTTTAGGGTTGCCGATGCCATTCAACTCATTTAAGATAGCCGATTTTCTTGGTTTATCTTGGGTTATAGGAGGATGCCATCTGGGTTTTGACCCTCAGTTGGTGATTCTTCAATATTCTTCATTAAGGGTGCCCTTTATTGATTTAAATTTTAATTTTTCGCGTAATTATTAACTTGGATAAAAAAAAAAAATCTTTAAAGAAGATATTTTGGGATACAATATCTGTAAAATGAATTGTGGGTTGTTTTTGAGTTGATAGATTCTGATTTTTGGTTGACAGCAGAAAAATGCACAATGGAACAAGTTTGTAAAGACATAAATATGACAGCTGAAACAATGTAGACGTGTAAAGTGAGCAGTTCAAAGGACAGGAAAGGGAAGAGATTGTGGAGAAAGGTGAAATAGCAGCCGGTGGAATACCACTCATTGCCTGGATATTTGAGGGACAATAGGTATGGTGGGCCGTTATGGATCAGAGTGGCCCTTGAAGAAAAGCTTGCTCAACATCTTCACAATTCAGAATGAGACCTTAGATGTTTGGACGTAAGCTTTCTTTTAAATGCTTGATGTTCAAAGTATATTATTATGAATATATTATGTTTTTCTATGAACATTTTTGTTAAGATGATGGGTTGACGACATCAATATATTTTTGCTCATTTTTTCATTAAAGAAGATAGTTTTTTTTTTAAAGAAACTCTGCCTGCTTCTCACTCGCAGACATATCTCATTGATTTTGAGGCTGCTTGATAATTTTTATATCTTTTTGATTGCATTACTAACTTGGTTTGCTATAGGGTCGTCTACTTCTAACAGGCTTTTCCCCTAATAATTCCTTTTCGTGTCAATGACAACATAAATATGAAATTGTTAAGAGGCTACAGGAAAGGAATATTTGTGGCTTCAGGCTATGTGGTTTCAGAGATTCAGGGTTGGAAATATTTGAAGGGAAAGAGATTTAGGGTCTGTAGTTTCAGGGTTCAGTCAGACTTTGGGATAGGGGAAATATATGGGCAGGAACTTTGGGGGAGAGATGAGAGCTGTAAGTCGGATTTGAGGGAAGAAACAAAATAAGAGGGGCATGTGAGATTCGAGGGAGAGCCAGGGATAGTGTCTTCACTATTTCAATCTGAAATAGTGACTTGACCATTTTCAATTCATCGGAGCAATGAGCTCATGATTGGAAATTGGAATATGGGGATACCAATCATCATGGTTGCAACTTATTGTCTTCAGTATATGCATTATTATCTAAATTCTCCCTTAGTGCGCGGTTTCTTTGGCGTGAAATCATGAGTCTGGTTTTGCAACCATCTTTGGGGATCCATTTATAAGGCTGGAAATTTTGCTCAGTTTTCTTGGCAATTTTTGTTAGTAAAGATAGAAGAACTAGGAAAGACAAATACTTTATGGAAACTACGGTTTTTACTTGATTTAACATAAGATAGAACTTGGGCTCCTTCAATTAGAGAACCGTTTGGAATAGGAAGGGGGTTATGTTTTTGGTTGCTTGGTCATTTGAAATCCCTAATATTACCTATGTGTGTTCAACCATTTTCTTAATTGGTTTTAGTCCCTTTTATTTTTTATTTCTTTTTTAAAGATTGAAATAACAACAATGAAATGGGTGACTGGATAGGTAATTACTGCATAGTCTCTGTCTGCAGTGTCGCACTTTTTACATTAGCAATGGCTGCAGCAATATTCAGTTCATTGTCCTCTGTAAAGCTCGGCCCTCAGTGGGCTGGGATATGTAATGGAATGGCTGCTGGTGTCATATTGGCAGCAAGTTGATTTGGAGCACAAAGTTCCCCTTTCGGTGAGTAATCAAAGTCTACATGATTTATCAAAAACTCTGAAATAACTAAGATAGTTCAGGTGAAGGTATACAGTCATTCTAACTTTTGTGAGTACAATGAGGGTTGTACATATAATCAAATTATTATTTTGAGCTCTCATCCAGGATCCTGATCTTCTGCACCAGCAATTGGAAGTACTAGCTTCGATTACTCACCTTTGTGGGCTGAGTAACAATGAAGAACTCTGTGCTTATTTCTCCATAGGATAAAGAAGCTTCAATTAACCTTTTAACTTAAATTTCGGATGTTTAAATCTCTGCATATGCTTTTCAGATTTCCATGTGATGTTTTCCATCTAAATGTCTTGGTTCATACATCAAAAATATTTGATTTATGCATTTGGCTGGTGCAAATGGTCTAATATAGACTCATTCTGTCCTTAAATGTTTCCACTTAAAGCTACTAACTCTAAATTCTCATTATATTTTTCATTCAATTCTTGCAAATGATGCCAACGGGAATGCACACTGATGTATTTTTTCCTTACTTAACATTCCTGATCAGTTATTTACTTTTAATTTATTGTCACCATATCAACCTCTATTCTTAGCACCTTCAAACTACCTATCCATCTCAGAATTAAGAAATCCCACCATTCGAGATGTTGCAGTAAATCTAACTTCTATCAGTATCCATTTCAGTAGCTATTTGACAGCAATTCCTATCAACTTCTTAGATTATAGTACATTAATGTTTATAGTCAATCAATTATATATTAAGATTGTATTGGATTATGACTATTCTCTTAAGCTTTTGCCATGGATTGTTATGTATAACTGAATGTGCTTTGGTTTGACACACGAATATAGATCATAATTATGATTAATGCCACCTCTAGAAAACAATTCAGCATGCACCTTATTTTACATAGATATATTATAAAATTATGTGATGACCCTCCTTACAATAACTGCACATCCATTCACCCATAGCATGTCTCCAATCCATTCACCCATAGCATGTCTCCAGCCCCTCCGCCGCGGCGAAGCGCGGGCGCATACCTAGTTTAGCTAAAAGAATGCTGCAACACTGCAAATTCTCCCCTTCAACAACCGTGAAGGAAAAAACAGATGGGATAATGCACAGCATTTCCCAATCTGAATTCAAACTTTCTCGTTTCTTTTGTTTAAAACTTGCAATTACAAACTCTTTGTTTCAATTTAGGTGCCTATGAGGAACTCTTTTAATACCCAAGAAAAACCCTAACCTCTTAAGAAAAAAAAAGAAGAAAGTACATATATATAAGTTAGAGCACATTCCATCTATAGCTTCCAGCCTTCTAAAAATACCGAAACAGTCATTACGTCAGAGGTAAAGATCATACAGCCCAGCCCCTAATCGCCAGACAAGCATCTTTGACAATTGCACTTGAAACCAAACCCTCGAGACAAGATATTTTGTCTAGCATCATAACTCATGCTGGCATCGATATAGCATATTCGAAGCTCTTCCCCTACAGGATTCCAAATAAGAAATGGGATTTCATCAAATATCAGGAAAAACTCAGTGCCAATGGTAAAGTCAGCTAAACGACTTCCAAAATGGAATCCGACTAAGATAATGGTACAAATAAAAATGTAAAGCCAGCTAAAGAAGAGACGAACCTTCTTCAATGTCACGGAGTGCCTTCAATTTTGCTTCAGCGTCCTCTATCCATATGATATGTGTGTTGGGATCTGTAGTTTAATATTGTTAGCTAATCATGTTGTTTTAAGTACAATTATCTTATCCAGAGACAACATTGCTTCATTCCTTTTCCCATAGCATGAGGAAGGTATTTTATTGGCATTGTGGCCTCATCTACAGTTTCAATATCCCAAACCATTTCCCCCACTTGATAGTTGGTTAAGCGGGTTTCTAGACTTGGGAATTTCTTCAAGAAATGTGCTACTAGTTAGTTTTGAACTGTTGTACTGTTGAACTGGTAAGAATTAAGATACCCATATTTTCATAAAACTTTGACAGCAGAATCAAGGTTGAGATAGTAATTCTTATGTTTAAAACTTATCTCACCTCACCTCATTATAAATTTAATAAATTTAAAAGTAAGAAAACCCGGGGGGGGGGGGGGGGGGGGGGTTCATAGTTGATGAACAAGAGAATTTACCACAATCATGGTTGTATAAGGATGGAAGCATGTAAATAGCATTGCCAACTGCAGATTCAGCTTCTACTGAGGCTGCAGCTAAAGAAAGAAGATCTTCATACACTCCTCCAGCCAATTCAATACGGAATGCATTGATACGAATTCTTGCAAGCACAGCAGTGTACCAATCTTTTGTAAAAACTTTCTGATGTCAAAGACAACTTTTTCTCAGAAAACAATCAGCACAAGACCATGAAAATTTTTAATTAAAAAATTACAATAAAAAATACTCATGAATTTCTTATAAGTGGAGGATACAAGATATATGTTCATCTCTGATATTGGCCTTTGAGAAAGCACTCCTTAGCAAACGAAATCCCTCTTCCATCTAAAAAATATCACCAGGTACAAAAGCATTAGAATCACACCTAATACCTTTTATCTTGTACTCTATTATATTGATCATGAAAAGAGTAGGAAGACAGAATAATGTTTTTTTTATTTTTTTTGCAATGAAATCAGGAAAACTCTGAGGCAGCAGGAATTCCATGAAAGATTTAGGCAAAGGAAGCAGATACAATAATTTAAAAGACAAAAAAAGCAGTAAAAATGGTTGTTTTTGATGGCAAAAACGTTGGTTTTTCAAATCCATTTTACCCATTGTGATCTACTATTATCAGATTATCAAATATCCTACACTAAGTTATCTGCCAATAGGAAAGTTCAAAAATTGCTATTATCTCAAAATGACTGTATGAGTTTCACCTTTAAAATCATCTCTGGAGTTAAGCTAGCTGGTTGTAGTATGTCAATGATATCAGCTTGTGCACCTCCTGATATGACCATACAAGCTAAACGCTTCACCAAAAGCGGATATTTCATACCTTCCGTCCTTAACAAGAAAAATTAGGAGTAAGAAAGTAAATGCTCCATGATACCATGAAATGCTTTGAGGTTTACTATGTGCAGCAGAAAAAGCAGGTGTCTAACGCACAACAGAAAAAAAAAATACTACTTATAAGGAATTAAAGTAAACTTAAATTAATTTTTCTTTTTAAAGAAGAAAATGATTATTTAGCCAACCTAATCAATATATATATATATATTATAATTCAGAAAATGACTATATATATATTATTTTTCTTTTTAAAATGTGTACTTCAGAATATATATTATCATGACTATAATTCAGAGCTATCAAAAGCAATAGACACATGTTGCAATGGTGCATTATGTTGCAGTTTAAGCAACAGAACTTTTGATAGTACGATGCTCAAGAGATGCCAAGTAGGAGGTTTTATTTATTTAACGCAGGACATATTATGCATAGATCATCAACTATAGCATGTAATGATTGTAGGACAGATGTCGAAAATCAACCAGAAACCTCATTTTCATGGCCTTTGGGATGAAAATTAGGGATTTTAAGGCATTGAATCACAGGGAAAAAAAAGCATTGAATTGAGAGAGAAGCATGAAAAAAACATGATTAAGGAATTAATGCCTTCACCTCTCTACCTCCCCATAACCTCCTTCTCTAAAGCCCTAACCCTATCCAATCCTACTACCTTACACCAATCCGCAGACGTCTCCAAATTTTTCTCCTCAATCACATTTGTAACAAGAAAACCGGTCCAATCACTCAATCAGATATTGGAATGTTGCCAGTTTACTAATTATTTAAAATTTTAAAATGAAATCCATGACATGCAGAAACCTAATGTCCTGATATTTTGACAGCTTAAGCGGCTGCAAAGTGATTATTGGCTGTGTGTTCAATCTATCAATGAAACATGCAAGAACAAGGAAATATGCACATAATGCATATGCAAATCAAGACAATGTCACTTCAGAAAAAGGCTTCTAAGCAAGAACCTTTTTACCTGCAATAATCATCAAATGCAAGCCAATCTGCTTTCTTCTCAACATCATAAAACACCTAAAACCAATTACAAGTAAACATAAAGTTAATACTATACGAACAAAAACTAAAACCTCATCATTAAGTTTCATTGTTAACTTAATAATGGTTTGAAGTTAAATGATCAAACATTTGGTGGGTATCCTCGCTCAAATAGAAACACCCAAACTCATTTTTCAAATTTGTTACCATATTTAAAATAATAAAACACATACAAAAGAATAATAAGAAATTCAATAAACCCATTTAACCTTGGAGCTTTTTTCGCACTTTTCACAGCAAAAGGAAACGCCTTGAGGTTCAGAACCAGTAAAAGTTTTCATGCGTTTGAGGCAGAAGTAACAGACAGTGTCAATGGCAGAGAGAGAAGGATGAGAGGCAATGGGTTTAGCAGTGTGGATGGTATCTCCGGCACCAATCCTCCGAGTGGCGAACACCCCCCGACCTGCTGACTCAGTGATTGCGACTCGGATCGGAGGCGGAGCGGGTCGACTCGATGGCGTCTCATTTCTGTTACTGGTGGTGGTGACGGCGGTGGAAGAGAATGAAACGACTGTGCTTTGAGAATAAAGAAACTTGTAGCGGGACTGGCAACGGCTATAACAACATCTCAAAACCGAATGTGACATTCTGCTTCCTTGTACATAAAATGAGAGCTCTTTCACTTCTATCATGACTAAGTAATATATTTGATGTACTCACAGTGTATTGGTTTCATACACTGTGCCACCAAAAAAAGACACCTCATTAATGAATAATAAATTAAGATTAGAGCTGGTAATTAGGCGGGCTGGGGTGGGTTTGGGTATTTTGGATTCGAGTTTTTTCGGGTTCAGGTATTTTCGGCCTCGGGTTATATCGGGTTCAGGTATTTTCAGGCGGTGTCGGGTAGGGTTTGGATTCGGGTTTGGTCAGGTTCGGATACGGGTTTGATTTCGATTCGATATTCAGAATCCGATCTGGATCCGACTCATCCCGGTTCAATTGTAAGCTCTTTTTAAAGATTTTTTTAAATAAAAATAATTGTTTTATCTTTTATAAGTTTATTGATAATATATAATATAATAATATAATATAAATATTATTATCAATATATAAAAAAATGAATAATTGTTAAAAATTACTAACAAATGATTAATAGCGAAATAACAGTCTCATCCATAGAGACATTCACTGAGTCCCGAAAACTCGACCACTCGTTGAAAAATGAAAACCCTTCTTCAGAAAGACTACGGTCACCGACCATTATTAAGTGGCATGCAACATTTAAATTAATTGATTTAAATATAAAATACATATACTTTATTACTAATTTAAATTAATTAATGCTAATCAATTCTAAATTATTGCAAATTAAAGCAAATTAAGCATTAAATTAAACAAATAATTAAAATGAAAGTCTTAAATTAAACAAATTAAAAGCTGATAGACCCTTAATTGAACCACTAAACAATTTTGGGGATTGAACTGAACTAAAATAAGGGACTAGATTGAAGAAGGATAGAGCTTTCGGTTTAAACCTTTGCTTCTGTTTCATCATCTGCTTTTGTAGACTCTTTATTTGTTTAAAAAAATTAAAATTTCATATATTTAATTAATTATACTTTAATTAGTTATAAGGGTATTTTTTAGTCTTTTGCTTTAAGTTATATATATGTGTATATATATACTAGCAAAAGGCCCGCGCTTCGCTGCGGGTTTTCGTATTTTGAGTATTTACATGCATAAACTAAGAGTATTTGTATATTTTCTTTTGGTGAAGATCATTTACCAAAAATTTCAAAAAACAAAACATAAAGTAAGATTTTAAGGTTGAATAGATATTTTAATAGGTTCTCTCATTTTTTTTATGTTTAATTTGTGATTTTCACTTATAAATAGATAGAGCAAAAGTTTAAAACTAATACTGTTTATACCTCAATTTACAATTGAGGGTAAATTGGTCTTCACATGATTTATAACAAGATGAGTGGTCATGATTTGATTACAAATCCTGAGAAAACTTAGTTTCTACACCACCCTAGTTCTAATAGAATTAGGAAAATCTTGTGATTAATTAATTTAGGCTGAAATTATTAATAAAATTATTATTATTATTATCCATATATGTCGCCCTGTACCTAGGTGAGTGGCAAAGAAAATCAAACGGAAGCAGTTTTCTTTAATATTGTTGTCTACGAAGGAGGCAAACAGTAAAAAAGGTAAGTTGCTTACCATATACCCATGAGATAAAAAAAAATACCTCATGGACTCACATAGCAAGGCCCAAGTCGTCTCCCATACAGAGGAGAGGCCGCCCTCTACCCTGCTGAAAGATATTTTTCTCTTCCTACAGGAAGGAGGCAGAGAGCTAAAGTCTGTCAGCAAGAGAAACACCTATTTACATGAGAGAGGCATGAGATTTTCAACCTCACACCTCCTCAACATAGTCGACCAAGCATAAGGAAGAAATCACCTAGCCCTTTCCCCCTCCCCGGGAGGCGAAACTGCAACTTTGTATTTTGTTCAATTAAGGACAAAATGACAAATTGATCAATTGAAGAGGCTAGAAGCTGCGATTTCTACCAAGGAGCATACCATGTGTCGAAACGTTCGGGTCCGGGGAACCCTGACGAGACGACTTTGGAAAGAATGGAATCGCCACTAATCTTTTTTAAAGGTGTGATTAGCCACCTAAAGGTCACTTAAGCTAAGTAAAGTCCATAGCTCGGCAATGGACCCACTAAACCTAAGATCCGGTCTTTGTAACCTAAATCTAGGTTCGGGAGTCGATTACGCCCAGGGAAGGATTAGCACCCCCGAGTCGCCCGTCAAGTGACGGTACCTCTAGTCTAACTAGATCTACTGGGTCGAAAAGAAAAATTGATTGCTTTTAATCCTAATCTTGATTATTAAAAGGGTTATAAAAAGAAAATAAAACCATTTTTTGGAACCGTTGTCGAGAATTCGAAGAATATAATCGGACACTGTCGATTAATTCTATCACGATTCTCTTTCACTGTTTGCTCTCTTGTTGAGTCCTCCACACCGGGAAGAAATTTTGAAAATGCTGTGACAAAGTTCTTTTCCCATGTTTTTGTTCTGAAAAAAACTTGATCAATTTTATTAATTTCCAAAATCTTCTTTTGGATTGCTTAATTGAAAAACATTCCCTTTGAAAATACTTACCTTGAAAACTTTTGAATTATCTATTTCTTAATTTTGAAAATTGAATAAGAGAACATGATTTGAGAAAAATAATTTTTGAAAACACCTTTTATTACCTCTTTTGATTTTCTATTTTTTTTTACTTTTTTTGGATTTTTGATCTTTTGCTATCTCTAGATTAATGCATGTATACAAATGATGAATGCAATGTTCAATTATTAAAGTTAACTCATGTAACTCGGGTTTTTGAAAGCACTTCCCGGGATATATGCTCGGAGCCCCGATGCATCCCGAAAAGAGCCGTCTCATCCTCAGAGACATTCAGTGGCCCCGAAAACTCGATCACTCACTGAATGCCTCTTCTTCGGAAGGGTTACGGTCATTAACTGAATTTAAGATGGCATGATATGCAAACAGATATAATAAATGTCAGGTAAGTATGACATGCATGCAATTAAATTCTACTTCTACTCTAAATTACTTAATTATTACAAACCAAGACCTAATTAAATTGAAATTAAACTGACGAACAACAAAATTGAAAGAAACCGGAAGCTTAAAGGGGCAAATTGGACAAGCTGGAGACTTTTCTGCACATCAAGTAGAAGATTAGCAACATTCAGGAACCAAAAAGCAATTTGAAGCAATAACTATTGAATTTGAAATGTGAATGCACATGAAATTGATCCAACTTTCCTTTTTCTTTTACTAACTTATTGACAAATGAACCAAACTATTTAACCTAATTCTAGAATTCAATTTTTTTTGCCAATTTATTGAGAATTAAACTAAATTACTAATCCACTTAACTATTTAGGAAATTAAACTAAATTATGACACGAATCAAATACCCAATTGCACAATTTTAACATAATTTCTAAAATTAGGGACTAAATGGAACAAAATCACCCAAATAAAGACAAATAAGGACCAAATTGAATCAATTAATAAATGAAATACTGAATTAGAGACTAAATTGTATTAAATAATAAATAGAATCCTAAATTAGGGACTAAATTGAACACGAAAAGAAATATAGGTCTTTATGTGAACTAATTGACTACCTACAGGATTTAAATGCACAATTCAAAGGGCTTAATTGAAAAAGATTAGAACCTTACCTGAAACGCACCATTTCGAGTAGTATGATGTCTCCTTTTAATCAACCTTTCCTTCCTCAACGTCTTCTTCTTCCTCTTCAGCCAACCAAACCCTAGCCTCCCTTTATCCAAATCAGCGCCATCCCTTGCCCCTCCGCCACTGTCTCTTCCCTGCTCCTCGATCTCGCCACCATCGCTTCACCCTTCGATGATCACCACTGCCAGCGGCCATAGCCTCGTTTCTTTGACATTTTACTTTCTCTTCTTTCGAACCAAAAACTAAAGCCTATTCCCTCTGTTTCATCCATCAAACCACTTCATCGCCATCGGATCTGCAACCCCTGCCAACGCTCACGCCTGACTCGACCGAAATGAAGCCTGCAATGGACCTTTCGGCCAAAGCTCGGCACCTACGCCGCTTGGAGCAAACTGCAACTCAAAAGGTCAGTATTTTGTGTTTTTTTCTCTTTTTCAATCCCCTGAATCCGAGTGTGTGGAGAATTTAAATGGAGAGGAGATTATTCAGAATCGAGAGCTTTGTGGGAGGTGTGTTCGAGTGTTTTTTGGTTGATGAGGGTTGAGAGTTCAATTCAGTGTGTGTGTGAGGGAGAGATTGTTGTGTGGAGTCGAGAATTTGAGAGAGGGAGGCTGTGTATTTTCGGTTGTGATCGTGAGAGAGGGAGAAAAAAATATTGAGAGAGAGTGTTTTTTTCCTTTTGCGAAGTGGTCCGGTCCGTGTGTGGTGTGGAGAGTTCTTTAGAGTTTTTATTTGATTCCTCCCTTGTGTATGACAGGGAGAGATTGCTCTGTTTGATGAGCGTGAGAGAGGATTGTTGTTCAGAGCTAGAGTGGGAGAAAATCGAGAGATGAGAGAGAGAGAGTGAGTGAGGATTTGGAAGGAGACTGTTTTCGAGAATTTTTTTATGTATGGAAGGGAGTGATTCAAATCCCTTTCTGTTTATGCGTGTGAGAAGGTTTTAGAGTGAGGGTTCTGAGGGAGAGAAAATCAGAGAGAGTTTTTCAGTGAGTGGATTCGAAGAGAGGAGTTTGGTGAGGGGAGATGAATCTTTGTAGAGGGAGAGGGAGGATTGGCATCAATTGTGGGAAGGTCCGAATTGAGAGGTAGTGGGAATTGTGTGTGTGAGATGATGAGAATCTGTTATTAGAGGGGCTAAATTCTGTTTTTTTGGATTCCTTGAACCGATGGATTCCCTTCTCCTTTGCCCTAACAAAAATTTTTGTCCTTTTGCAGGTTGTTGAAGATGAAGTCAATTTGGGGTGCTGGCAACCAAATCCTCTATGTGGTAAATTCCTGCCTAAAAATTGAATCTATCTGCTGTATTGAGTGTATTGGAATTCCATGTGTCATTGCTTAGTTTCGTTGACTGAATTTCTGCTTAAGCTTTGCTAATTTGACTCACATGAGATTTGCTTGTTTGAACACTGTTTTGCTGACTTGCAAATTGCTGAAATCTGATGATCTTGTGCCCATGTTTTTTCAAATTTGTTGCTACTGATTCTTTTGTGCTTGGCCTTAATTAAACTGCTGGGGCCCTTGTTTATGCCTGAACCTTTACTGTTTAAATTCTTCTTAGCTGCTGAATTGCTCTTGTTTTAAATGATCTACTTGCTGTGGTATTGTAATTCTGAAGGGGAATGATTTGCAAGATGAAGTCATTATGTGTGTTTGTGTATTCTGCAGCTTTTTGGTGTTAAGACCAATGGACAATAACCTTCACATTCGATCAAACCCAACAGGAGCTAATGCTGCAATGTGCCAAGATTGTGGCTTTGGGCAAGAAGCAATTGCCTTGGCAAGGACAAGCACCTCACTTTGGCAATTTGAGAGAAAGCAGCGAGGAATGGCAGTATTGTAAGGAGGAAGCTGCTTATTAGTACTCTAGGAATAGATTAAAATCTTTTTGTATTTTTTCTGAAAATGCCAATGTAAATGGTATATTTATTGATTAGCAAATGGGATGTGAACTTTATGTATGCTATGTGAAGAAATGACCTAATTAAATTAAACGAAGCAAATCAATTTTCCTAGAACAATTTTATATTAGAATAAGTAACTTAACATGCCAAATCACCAACCATGTCCTAAAACTATGATGCATGTCCATGCACTTTAATGACTTTTTGTGATTTCAAATTTCCTATTTTTTTTATACTTTTCATAGTGACAATGCTTAGAACGAAAACTACTTAAAATGCACTACCCAAATTCTACTTATGCAACGCCTAATTAATTGCTAAATTGATGAACTAAATTGGATTTTTTACTAAGAAATATGCAAAATGCCAAAGGTGCACATTAAAATTTTTGGTTTTTTTACTGCAATTCAAATGACCTAAATGAATTAGTTAACCTAAATAAAATGTGAACTTAAAATGACTAAAATGCCCCTGAATGTGCAAATGACTAAAATGCCCCTAGATTCTTGAGAATGACCAAAATGCCCCTAGTTGATCCTAATGCCAAATAAGAAAAAAATTGATTCAAATTGAAAGGATATGGACAAAAATGGGTGTCTACACCATGATGATCCTTGAGCTATGAAGATCATCTGGGTAAAATTTCACCTTATTCTGACATCGGTGTAAAAACTTGTGCCCGGTTTTCAGTTAAGGACATTTTGGGGAGTGAAACCAAGTTCACCATGAAGGAGAGCTCGAATTCACTTAGAATTTTTTCCATGATCTTATGGAGATAATCTAAGCCTACTGGTGAAATTTTGGCTTATTCCTTATTCCAACTTCGTTTGCAACTTTTGCATCATTTTCAGTTAAGGACATGTGGCTTTCTCACCCCGGTTTAAGCCATTTTCTTAACTAAGTGTTATTTTCATGATTTGAAGAGCAAAATATGACTAAGTATGAAGAATTTCATGGACTTGATGATCAAAGTCCAAGTCCTAATGTCAGAAGGCCATTTCTTAGTCAAATTAGTTGATTTCAGCACAAAGGAAGCAACGAAAGCATGCTGAAGTTTTGGCTTATTCCGACTTCATTTGCAACTTTTGCATCCTTTTCAGTTAAGGACATATGGCTTTCTCACCCCGGTTTAAGCCATTTTCTTAACTAAGTGTTATTTTCATGATTTGAAGACCAAAATATGACTAAGTATGAAGAATTTCGTGGCCTTGATGATCAAAGTCCAAGTCCTAATGTCAGAAGGCCATTTCTTGGTCAAATTAGTTGATTTCAGCACAAAGGAAGCAACGAAAGCATGCTGAAGTGTGATAAGAAGAAGGAGAAATCGTTCATCACCTATCCAGGAGGAGGATTTTAATCTCCCATCTAGACGAATGACGTCCTTGGCATTCTCTCTTCCATCTCCCTAGTAGTTGGAAGTAATCAGAAAAAGAAAGAAGCTTCACTGCACCTTCCTGGAAGCTGTCATCTGCATAAGAGGAGGATTTTGCCTTTCTCAGCAAGGCAAGCCCATTGAATGCTAAAGCCCATGCCGCCCCCTATATAAAGGGAGGCCATTCTCAGGTTTCAGGCAGATTCCGCATCTCAGACATTTCTCCCGAGAAATCAAAAACCAGCTCCTGCAGCTACAAACTTGCTCCGCGCAAAAAACCAAGCTCCGTGCTTATTTTCTCTCTGGCTCTGCGCCATTTTCACCATGTTCATCACGATTTCTTCACTCGTTCTTCATATTTTCCTTGTTTAGATCTTGTCTCAGGACAAACAAACACTCTTTTAGTGTTTTTCTCTTGTTTCAATCTTGTCTCCGGACATACAAACACTGTACACGTGTTCTTCATTCAGAAATAACAGATCAGTTTGTTATTTTCTTTTCAAATTCAATTGCAATCAGCAGATCTCCCAGATCTGATCCAAATAAGAGAAGAGGCCCAGTTATGAGAAGCAATTCGCTTGCGGATCCAATGATTTAGATGCTTCGGTGTGACTTTGGTCCAATCCCCACAATCGTTCTGATCTTTTAATCTGCTGCTCCGCGCACCAGATCCAGTTTTTACAACCTCTTTGTCAGTTTCAGCAAATTGACTGGTACGCCCTTACGCTGTCATAAAGATTTTTCCACAAAAACTCTAGTAAGAGATTTTTGGCGCAACAAATACTAATATAAAGTATACTATATCAACATCCTATGGGTCACACGATATTTAATCGAACTAATAATATGCAAATTGTAACGCCTACAAAATAATAAAACCCCAAATTAAACCAAAATTGTCTTGACAGTTGCCATCCACATGTCCGTTTAATTTCATGCGTTATTGAAATGTGGCAATTTGGAGGATGAGCTTTTTTGTCACCTTTTGTTGTTAATTGTTAACTCGCTAAGGGGAAAATATATTCATTAATTAATTAATAAAGTAAAGAAGATAAAAATGTGATGAAGAAAAGACAACACTGATCAAGGAAACCCAAATCACTACAAAATGTTTTCAGATTCAATTTGTTGTATAGTACGTTGGATTATTGGCACAAATGAATTAATGGCCACAAATGAGTTTAAATGTTACTAACCTTGATTGTGGGGCTTTTATCTACTCATCATGACAATTTTGTAGTATATAAATAAATTGTAAAAATTTAATATACTCTTTCAGCGCCAATTAAATGTAAATAGGAGCTGAAATCGATTGTGACTCTTAGAAAATCAAAGTAAAATTAGAATGGTACTCTATCTTTAATATATACACTAACGAATATGACATCCATAGGATGTTAATAGATGTTAAAATTGAAAAAATAATTTGTATCCATAAAATTATTATAAATTTTGAAGCATATAAAAGTCATGAACACATTTTGTCTCATGGATAAGATTGAGAATCTGAACAACTAATCGGAGCATTTGATTTCATCATTCACGATGGTGTGACGCAACCTGCACTAAACAACAATGATAATTAAAGAATAGGGGTTAATTGATTGTATTAATAGTAAATTAATAAATTAATCACAATTAAATTAAATTAAATTAATCATGAAAACAAAGGACCTTCTCTTTTTCTGGGTAGAGGGTCCTGAAGTTTTATTCTCCACATCTTCTAAATCATCATCATAAGTAGTATCAACCACTTGCAGAGAAAATTCGGATGTCTTGGTGATCGGTCGTCAGCAATCATAAAAATAATTCCCCACAAAATCCTAACTAAAGTAGATAGGGTAAGCATGGGTTGATCCCACAGAGAAGGTTGATAGACTTTATCCAAAAATACAATCCTTAAAATCTCTCAAAAACAATATATAAAAGCAGAGGTTAAGAATAATAATTATAAAGAAAGCAATTAAGTTAGAAAACAATTATACTAGAAACAAAGCAAAGTAATTAAATCTAGATCTATGGCATATAAGAAAGAAAACAATAATTATAAAGCATACTTCTTCTCCAATGGTAGAAAACAATCATATTGAGTATGGATCCTTGATTTAAAGATGAATTCAATATTAAATCCTTGATGATAACTGGCCTAGGAAAAAACCTAACATGCTATTTAGATAAGATTGCCCGATTAAGGCTTAAATTACCTCTTTCATTAACTTAATAAATCAATTACCCGATTAAGGCTTAAAGATTCACCAAGCAACAAAGCATTAAGTTTAACTATTTAATTAGTACTTTCGCACATGCTTAATAAATAAAACCATACAACAACCAGATAAAATCTGATCACTAGCATGATAAACTCATCGAAGCGAGGGTTAGTCGTCAACAATTCGCTACCAAACAATCAGACTCGAGGGTTAACTATTCCGCCTGATTTAGCAATCGATCTCTCAAATTATCAATTTATCGGCCTCATAAATCAATAAAAATCAAGGTCATGGAATAAAACAGAGTTTAACATGCTATCTATCAAAAATAAAATACTAAATTATAAGCATAGAAATTTCCCCAT
>AWUE01015861.1:0-10272 GCA_001974825.2 Corchorus olitorius | reverse complement strand
GTTTTTCAATTGGGAAAGTTCCCAACAAGTTTTTAAGTTTTAAAATTGGGAAGGTTCCCACCAGTTTTTCAAAGTTTTTAAATTGGGAGAGTTCCCATCAGGTTTTAGTTTTCACTTTAAGGGAAGTTCGCATCATTTTCAGTTTTAGTTTTCAAAGTGGGAAAGTTCCCGTCAAAGAGCATTTTTCAAATTGAGTCGTTTTAATGGTAAGTTTTAAAGAAAATCCTCTCATGAGGAGCCCCAAAAGAGAACAAACAATAAACGGGTTCAATTCCCAACATTCCTATTTCAAAAATCCAAAATCCATTTTTGCTTGTTCATTTGCTTAATTTCAAAGATTAATAGATTTTAATGGCGTGAAAATCCTTAAGAATAGAAACAACCAATAATAGAAACCCACGTTAAGTCTAGTCTTGTCAGTGCCGTCATTTTGACGGGCGTTGTGGTGGTGCTAATCCTTCCCCACGCGTACCCGACTCCCGAACCTTTTAGACTCTGGTTAGAAGACTGGTTATTAGGTTTAGTGTTGCCTTTGCCAAGCTTAGGTTAATATTAGACTTAATAATCTAATAGGTGGCTAATCACACCTAGGTTGAAAAAGATTAGTGGCGACTCCAAACATAGGGAACAATAGTTTCCCCTCCCCTTTATTCCTTAAAGTCGTTAAACGGTTGCGACAGCTTGGCGACTCCACTGGGGACCTTTAGAGAGTCAAACTGAATGTTAGTTTAGAGTCGACTAGGGTTTCCAAATTTGGTTGTTTGCTTGCTTTTATTCTTGCTTATTCATGCCTATCTTCATAGTTTTTTTATGCTTACATGCTTTCATATTTCTATATATATGTTCTGCCTAACCTTTCTGCTTTGTTTTTCTTGGGGGTAGTTTAGTAATTTGGGTAGGGTTTTGGTAAAGGCTTGTCTGTTCCTTCACACGTGCACTAATAAACTCGCATTTGCATAACATGAGCTTACACCGGAGCTCTAACCCTTTTAGGAGGAGGCAAAGTAGCTAGCCCTCGTGTGACGATAGTCACCGTGCGGGTTTTTAGTGAAACACCTCCTCTCAGACTGAACCCTTTCCAGTGAACCTATAATAGATGAGGATTAGGGGCCTTACTAGCCTAGAGTAGGCGACAGTGAGGACAGTCTGGGAACCTTTAGACCCAGTGTAAAGCCTCACCCAGCATGTAGATACCTTTAGAAATATCTCGCCTAGTTAGAACCAAACCCTGAGAGGATATACCAAGGTACACAAAAAGGAACATTTATTACCTTTGCTATCTCATTTTGCAAAATGGATCGTAGAGTGAGTAATTGCACTGGTCACAATAAGTGGACTAACCTGCCCCAAGGCAACATGTGCCGAGGTTTTCATGAAAAGTGGTTTTACAAGCGGGGCACTTTCTTTTCCAAAGCTTTTCTTTAATTATTAAGTTGCATTTTCTTTTATACTCTTAAATGTCACTAATGCTTTTTCTTGTTTTCCTATTTTCCTTTTATCTCAACATTATGCATTCTCATGCATTTCCTAGTATTTGCCAGATTACAATCGGGATATAAGATGCTCAATTAAGTCCCAAGATTGAACCATCTTTTTAAAGCTTAATCAAGTATCTTCTATTCCCATTGTCCTATGGCGAATGTCTAGACATTTCATCTATGTACATATCCAATTTCATTCAAATATAATAACGTAATCAGTCATGTTTAATTTGAGGATTTGTCATGCATCATGACATCATTTGCAATAATTAGAAATTTGATTACATTAATAAAGGGGTTTCTGATTCATGGTTCCATTCTAGGGGTTTTAAGATAGATCCACACCCACAACACCGATATTTCACGCGATCAAAAGCAAGAGCAATGGCAGGACAGAGTAGTGAAGAAGTTGAGGAACTGAAGCGTGATAGAGATGAGATGAAAGAACAGTTGAAATAGATGATGGAAATATTGAACAAACTGACTGGGTCTTTAGATGCTACATCGAAAGAAGGAACATCGAATCAGAAAGCAAATGATTCTGGTGAAAAGGCTGATATGAACACGGGGAGCAGCTCTAAGGACAATGGCAAGTCGCCTGCTGATTTAGTTAACAATATACCATCAGGGTATGTCTATACTCATACGGCCCCATTTTATGCTCATCCTGGAACTTCTAGAGATGGTACTTATAACCCATATGTCCCTGTTGAGAATCCAGTGCATTATGACCCCGGGACACTCATGGCTCAGCAAGGCTTGCTGACAGGGGTCGTTGAGAAAAAAGAAGATCTGATTGAGGAGAACAAGCGTAAGCTGAGTTTGATGGAGGAAAGGCTCCGCGGTTTGGAAGGATCTAACAGTTATTATAGCCTTGTTGATACCTCAGAACTTTCTCTAGTGGATGATCTAGTAATACCACCAAAGTTCAAGATCCCAGAATTTGAGAAGTTTGATGGAACTAAGGATTTTCCTAACAACCATTTGAGGAGCTACACTAGGAAAATGGGTCCCTATGCAAAGAATGAGAAGCTTATAATTCACTGTTTTCAGGACAGCCTGGCGGGGACAGCTTCCATATGGTATAATCAGCTTGATAGGCATCATATTCGATCTTGGGATGATCTCGCAAAGGCCTTTGTCGATCAATACAGGTATTTAGTTGAGCTAGCCCCAACCAGAGAGACCTTGAAGGCAATGGAAAGGAAGCCCACTGAGAGTTATACAGAATTCGCTCAGCGATGGAGAGATAAGGCAGCCCAAGTTAGGCCATCAATTGAGGAATCAGAAATTTCAGGTCTTTTCATTGACACCCAGAAGTCCATTTTCTATGAAAAATTGTTCAACATGGCCAGTGAACCTTTTGCGAAAATTGTGGTAATAGGACAGAAACTGGACAATAGTATCAAATCAGGAAGGATCATTGTCGCAGATGAAGCAAAGAAAGGACAGGTCGGGAAAAAGAAAGAAGAAGTCAGTAATGTTAACCAGGAGCCTTATAACACTACAGAAAAACAGTGAAATAGCGGCGTTTTTTTTTTTTGCATATAGCGGCGTTTAAACGCCGCTATTTAGAATAGCGGCGTTTTTCATTGCGCCGCCAGAAGCGCCGTTATAACAACCGCCCCTATTTTGCGGCGCTTTAAAGGCAAACGCCGCTAATAGCGGCGTCTTGTTACGGAAACGCCCCTATTTAGTGGCGTTTGTAAACCATAAACGCCGCGAAATTAACTTTCATAACAAAATTTAGATTTAGGAATTGCGGCGTTTCGGCGCCGCTATATTTAAGGGTTTCTTAAAAAAATATATATCTCAAATTATAAATAGCGGCATTATTCTTGTGAAACGCCGCTATTTAGTGGCGTTTTGATGCTGGAAACGCCGCTAAATAGTGGCGTTTCAGTTAATAAACGCCTGCTATTGTGGCTATTTTAATAAAAAAATTAATGCTATTTTAACGCTTTTATTCAATCCATTTAAATTGAACATTATATATATATACACATTGATACATATACACATTGTATTAGAATGTTAATTGAGCAAAAGGAACTAATAGACAAAGCAACCTTATCTCAAATATAGGAACTATAATATTAAAGATCAATTGCATCTGGCTATACAAAAAAGTTGGACATGAGCTCATCATGGTTACTCACCACTTCACCTGCCAATAATGCAACACGCTCATTAAAAGTTAGCAATCAATACAAATACTACTACATATTATGGTAGAGGGAATTGGAAGAAGTACCTTAATGTTAGCCCACCAATCAAAGAGCCATATGAGTTCCAACCACAGTAATTCTGCAAATACTTTATTTGTCTTTCTATACAATTTCTTTGACAATGGCCGAATTAGAATATATATATAATTGCCTGAATATAGACAGAGAGCTACAAATTATTAAACCAAAAAAAAAGAAGAATAATGCAGTTTATATAAACTTCCTAATAATTAGATGAGATCAACAAAGAGGTAAAAAGCATTTGAATTTGCACTCCCCTGAACTTAGTCAATTTTAGGTCTCACCTTTTGGGTTCAAAATAAGATAGGCAACTCACATTTTTGCTACTTCAAGAACCCTCTCCCTGCAAGTCATTTACGACAGCTTCAACTTTTCAATTTCTCTGCAAGCATAGACCATTCAGTGGAACCTTATCAATTGTTTAATACTATTACTTAGTCATGAGATGAATGCAACGAGGAAGAGATAAACCAAACATGATCATTAACTGAGTTAGAATGGAGTAAGAATTTTTTGAATGGCAACAACACAAAGTTTGCTGCAAGCGTAACATACAAACATCATCATAAACATTCTTTAATGAAAGAAGCCTGTATTATTGCACACTGATTAAAAACAATACGAATGAGAGCATCATAGAAAAACGATACCAGCAGCAGAGCCAACTCTTTGTAAGACACCAGGATGACTTTCTTCAGAAAAAATAGAATAAGAAGCAGCACTGCTCGAGGGAATACGAGGTCAGCAGCAATCTGCGAATTAGATGAAAGATAGACCCCCTATCACAGTGTGTTCAATGAAAATCCACTTTTTTGATAAAACATATTGGGAAGATAGACCCGTATCACAGTGTGTTCCTAATTTTGCCTGAGATTCTAAAGGTTTGTCAAATTAATAATTAGAATTTTTCCCTACTTGTATTTGTACAAAAGAGAACCGACAGTCGATAATGTGAAGCTTAACCAGCTGTATGTGTTGTCTAACTAAAATATTGTATTGTTTCAATCATCTGAAATAGTTGGGTTTTGGCTTTTATGAGTTATTTATTTATATGTTCCTTAAAGAGCACATGTTCCTATTATTGTCGCATAAGCCACTTGCCAGGAAACTTTGGAGTTTTTCAAACCTTAAGTATGAAAAAATGCTTATACGAGGAGTATTGTTATGGTCAAATTCAAGTCAATATGTTCCAAATACTAATCCCCAGAAAGAAATACTAATGTAATTTAATAAAGATATAGGATCAATCAATCAAGCATGTGAGTCTTGCCAACATGTACAAGGTAATCTTAAACTTATAATTCTAATTTAATTACTAATCAACAAGCTTGGAAATTGAGCCAATTCTTCTTAACATATGAACCATTTGTATAAAAATAATACTAAAAGCTATCAATGGGTGTAATCAAAAGTTTTGATCCAGTTTATGAAATGAGAGATTCATCAACTCTAAGATACGTAATTCAATGAAATGAAATTCCTGAAGAAAACAAATGCATGGTACCTGGAAAATTGGAAGCGAGAGTACCTTAAGATCAGAACGTAAATCATTGAAAAAGCTCTTCAATCTACCTTTATACAATTCAGCATCTTCTTGATTTAATGTATCACTTTCCCCTTGAAACCAAAGCATTGCCTTGTAAACTCCTCCACTCTGCACCGCCATCTGAGCCCTCTTCACTACAGAGTCCAAATGCAAGTCTAAAGGACACTTCATTTTTAACATGTACATTAAGGAACATGGCAATTTAATATTAATGAAGGTTGGTATAAATTCCTCAGGCCTACAGAAATCATCAATTTTGCGATTTCACAAAAGTATACTAGAAAGCCCAATCCAAGGCAGATGATGCCAACAATTAGAAAGACTCAAACGGGAATTGATCAACATTCCAAGTTCACAAAAGTTGCACTAACTACTAACAGTAAAAACAGAGCAAGCAACACTAGATCTGAAGCAATTGAGATGAAATGAGTGTCATTTCGAAATCATTTTCATCAGATCTAAATAAAACATATCAGATCCATAATGTAAAAGAGTTGAAAAAGAAAGCAGCAATAATAATTGGGAAAAAGATTATACCTTACTCTTGGTGACAGAATCATTGACATTAATGGCAGGGAACAACAAGGTTCCATTGGCTTGCATCTAGTAAAGCCTCTTAACACCAGTTGTAGTTTCCTGAGAAACACCAACCAATCTCTCCTTCATCCTGGTGTACTTCTTGGGATCTGACTTCAACCCGTCTCTAATAATCGTCAAAACAATCTGGAACTCAGCGTTATCAGAGGAAGCCGGATCTGGGAGAGTCCCAGTCTTCTCATAAACCTCCTCGGCTTTAACTCCCTCATGGATCAACAAAGTAGCATCACCACCGTCATCAACGATCAGATCAGGCCCAGTCGAGGGCCCTCTCGGTACACCACCAATACTCCCGGAGGGTCTCACCTTTCCAGGCGAAAACAGCAGCGGAGTCACGAGCGATGGCAGCTGCGGCGTGGTCTTGGGTAGAGAAAATGTTGCAAGAGCACCAACGGACTTCAGCGCCGAGGGCGGTGAGAGTCTCAATGAGAATGGCGGTTTGGATAGTCATGTTGAGAAATGTACCAGATTCCAAAATTCACAAAAATTGGCTTCAAGAAACCCTAGAAGTGTAAAGTCAGGAGAGTGAGTAACAGTGGGAGAAGAAAGCATGCTGAAAAGAGACCCAATCGATTCTAAAGAAACAAAGGAGAAGAAAGCATACCTGAGGACGAGAGCAGAGAACGAGCGAAGTGAATCGATAAGAAAAGGTCAAGATGTGCAATTGTAGCGGGGAAAGAAAGAAGAAGAAGGGAGGAAAACGATAGAGATGAGAGGAAGATGGATAATCTGGGCATATGGATTTGGAAGAAGGGATTTTGGAGGTTGTAGTTGACGGGATATGGATTTTGAGTAGAAGGGGGAAAGAAATAGGTTAGGGATTTGGAACAAGAGGAAAGAGAAAAGACTTGGAAAATTTTAGGTAAATGTTATTTGCTTACAGTCCTAAAAAAGATTTTATTAGTTGAAATATTTTTATGTAGCGGCGTTTACATTAAAAGACGCCGCCAAATATGATTTATAAATGGTGTTTTTATTAGTTTCACAAAATTTCTATTCTTTGGATAAGATTATATATAGCGGCGTTTACTTTAGAAACACCACAATTTAGTGGCGTTTTTTGTGAGAAACGCCACTATTCCCAACAAGAAATAATGTTTTTAGTTGCACCATATTTCTATTCTTCGACTAAGATTATATATAACGGCGTTTACTCTTTAAACGCCACTATTTAGCGGCGTTTCTGCCTTTAAACGCCACTATTTAGCGGCGTTTCATAGGAGAAACGCCGCTATTCCCATCAAGAAATGGTGTTTTTATCAGTTGCACCATATTTCTACTCTTTGGATAAGATTATATATAGCGGCGTTTACTCTAAAAACGCAACTATTTAGCAGCGTTTCTCCTATGAAACGCCACTATTCCCATCAAGAAATGGTGTTTTTATCAGTTGCACCATATTTCTACTCTTTGGATAAGATTATAAATAGCGGCGTTTACTCTAGAAACGCCACTATTTAGCGGTGTTTCATAGGAGAAACGCCGCTATTCCCAACAAGAAATAATGTTTTTAGTTTCACCGAATTTTTATTCTTTGGATAAGATTATATATCGCGGCGTTTACTCTAGAAACGCCACTATTTAGCGGCGTCTTTTGTGAGAAACGCCGCTATTGTATTTAGAAATGTAATTTTCGCTTAACTTAGTTGCGCGGAGATATTTTCCCGCACTTCTTTTTGCATATACCGGCGTTTGTGCTACGAAACGCCGCAATTTAGTGGCGTTTTTTGGGAGAAACGCCGCTATCTTCAATTTAAGCGAATCAAATAGCGGCGTTTAAGCAAACGCCCCTATATTAGCGTTTTTTAGTAGTGTAAGCCTTATTATCCACCTCCAGCATACAATTACCATCAGTATAGCCAGGGCACAACCAACTACTATCGCCCACCGAGACCGGTCCAACCTTCCTACCATGCTTACTATACGCCACCTCAAGCCTACCCTTACAATTATCAGCATTCGGGAGACATTAATGCAGTTGGAGGGGCACCCTTCCGTCCAAGACCACCTAATCCTCTTCCAGGTTCCTCACAACCAGTACCACAGAGAGCTCTGACTTACTCTTTAGGGAATGCAGACCCTGTAAGGAACAGAGTCCCCATTGACCCAATTCCATACACTTATCCTGAGCTTTTGCCTCAACTGCTTCAGCAAAACTTACTGCAAAGGTTGCCTTATGTTAATCCTATGAATCCTCCACTACCAGCATGGTACGATACCAAAGCCCATTGCGACTATCATTCTGGGTCCGAGGGGCATGCGACAGAAAATTGTCGGAGGTTGAAATATGCTGTACAAGAACTAGTGAGGTCTGGGAAGCTAAGTTTTGGCAATAGGGCACAAGCTAATCCTTTACCGGATCATGGGAAGACTCAAGCAAACATGGTTGGAACTGGAGAGGTTGTCAAACGGAAGATTTCTGAGATAAGTACTCCTCTTAGTATAGTTTTTAAAGCTCTAGTGAAGGCAGAAATGATTGATGTGGGAGAGTTTGGTGACAAGGAATTGGAAAAGGTATGTTCGTATCATGGTGCGGTGCATGGAGTCTGTGAGTGCCCATAGTTCAAAGAAAAAGTGCAAAAGCTGATGGATGAGCATCAAATTGAGTTCTGCATGGAGAAGCCAGCCTGGGGAGTGAGTATGACAGCCAAGGAACAGTCTCAGCTTTTTCCGATCCCGTCAATGAAGAAACAAGTTATCCAAGGATCCTCTATCAAAGTACCAGCACCAGTACAACAAAAGCCAGTGACATCCGTGATTGTGTCATCCCCACAATCGCTCTCTTATGCGGATGACCACCAAGTACCCAAGGAATATGAGCACAATTTTCCCACACTATCTGGGGAGGGTAGTTCGACCACTGTGACGGGTGCCTGCCAAATGACAAGAAATGGGAGATTGGATTTGCAAGGAAGTGATGGAGTTGTGAAAAAAGATGGATGAGGAATCTCAAGGATTAGTTACTAGTATTGTGGTGAAAAGCTTGTCCTCGGATTAGCCAGTTGGTTCAAATAGTTGAGTAAGATGTGAATACAGTTTTATTTTAAGCAGTATGGAGATGTGATAACTTTTATCCCGGCACTTATGCCTAAGAGTGTTGATGAATAGTTCTATGTTGGGCTTTCTTTCACACACATATTATCTCACATGTCTTCCTTTTATCATCAGTAATGAAATAAAGTGCACTTCAGAAGTTTATATATAAGTTTTCATTTTCTCTTCATCCATTTATTCTATTACTATTTGTTATTTTGCCTTTAGTATATGTATGTATATATATATATATATATATATATATATATATATTACTACTATATAAAATCACGAACTCAAAAATCTTAATTGGGAAATTTCATAAATACCTTTAGTATTATAGTATAATAATTTTTAAATTATCATCCTTTTTAGTCATTGAACTTTTTTTTTATTAATTATGGAAAGATCCAATATTTAACTTTTTAAAATTTTAAAATTATGAAAAGATTACTATCCATAATTATTGGTGATTATTTGAAATATTTTTATTTATAATTTATATTTATTTAATTAATTCATCTGTCGCTATAATAATTAAGTAGTATTATTAAACTAAACAACATTGACCGCCATCTTTATCATCATGATTATC
Organism: Corchorus olitorius; assembly: GCA_001974825.2. NCBI lineage: Eukaryota > Viridiplantae > Streptophyta > Magnoliopsida > Malvales > Malvaceae > Corchorus > Corchorus olitorius. The sequence continues at coordinate 771 of AWUE01015861.1, read as the reverse complement.
TACCTACAAGTAAGAAAATGAAAGCTACCGAAAATATTTGTAATATATATGTCGGTTTATTTTATCTTACACAAATCCATTAGATAATTTCTTCCTCCTCTATTCTTCTTTTGAACAATTTATTTTGAAGAACGAGAGTTTTTATTTAAAAATCACCCTTTCGCATGAATACAAACATTCATATTTATGGTATATATATAAAGATAGTATCTAGATTCATTAGCCAACATTAGATTCCCCTCAAATTATGTTTAATATATGTTTATTATATTTGGTAATTTTCCATGTACGTTTGGAAATAAAAAAAAAATTACTTCAAACACAATATCAAATAAGTCTTGCATTGTGTCAAAACTGATTTTGATAACAAAAGTCAACTCAACCTTAAAAGCTAATGTTTAGGTGTTTTTACATTTCAAAAGTGATTTTGGATATTAATAAAATGACTAAAATTCATTAGACATTAAACCATGGCAAAAGCATGATGCATCACAGCTGCTCCAACCAGAAAAATAGTACAGAAGAACAGAGAAGCAATTTGCTAAAACATACACATTGGTTTTGTTCCAACCAAGTACGATTTTCATAGAGACACACAATCGTAAATCTTCATAGATATCAACCCTAACTTTCACTATTTCTTAGTTTATAATTAAAGTCATTCTTCAAAGGTGTTGAAACAATGAATAGGAAACCATAAAGATAAAGGTGGTTAAAATATTTGTTTTCAAAGTTTTTTTTATTATGATCCATCTTATTAATTCTTGCTGG
>AWUE01015860.1:0-66304 GCA_001974825.2 Corchorus olitorius | reverse complement strand
TTATATATATATATATATATATATATATATATATTCTACTGTTCAGGCTGACTGACGATGAATGCAAAGACGCTCAAGACGAGCCAGGTTTCAATGATGAAATATGCTAATGAACCTGACCATGAAGACACTGAGGATCAGGCCCTACCCTCAGTCCTTTTGAGGTTAGAACAGATTCGCTCCATAAAGAATCCTCAAAGTTGATAAACCCAAACGCTAAGAAAACTACAAATATCAAACTCGAGGTGCAGGTCATTCTAGCCAGGGGGAAAGAATAAAACTAGGCTTAAAAAAGAAAGAGGTCGGAAAAAAGATGAAAAAATAGCACTTGGGATCTCCGGAGGAGCCCAATAAAATGATTTTCAAAAGAGTCACATGCTTTTAAAGGATTTTTCAAAAATGATTTCTCAAAAATGGTTTCCAAAATTTGTTTTCACGAGTGATGCTCTTCAATGAAGATGTGCAATCTTGAAGTGATAAATGGCCCCCGTTCATATTTCCTTCACTTGTAGAAAAATATCCATTGTTGTCCCCTTTGAGCCTAATTAATTTCTTTTCAAATAAACCCTAATCAAGGATCACTCTCCGCACTGGGGGGGAAAGGTGAAGAAAATTAGCCTCAAAAGCAAGGGATTGCACCCAATATCGAATGGGGCATCCCGTCAATGATGAGTAGAGTTCACAAAGAGGCATTAAGTCCACTCCGTCAAATTCAAATCAAAGTAAAAAAAAAAAAAAACAACAAAAAAAAATGAAATGAAAATTGAAAATTGAAAAAGGTATAAGATGTAGCAAAGGGCAATTGGTATGATAAGATCTTCACATGCCAAAAAAAAAAATGATGATGATGATCCTTGATTCGAATACCCTCAAACACATTTTTTGAGCCTTTGTATCCTTTCTTTGGCAACCCTAAACCCCAACCTACATTACATGCCTAATAAAAGTCCATCTTTGATCAAGTGAGGACATTTGAGAAGAGATTTTTCCTCAACAAAAAATAATAGTCATTTTGCAAAATGTTTTGGGTCAAAACTTTCAAAAAGGATTTCCGGGTGAATTTGGGGCTTTCAAGTGCATTAAAGAAAAAAAATGATGAAGAAAAGAAACTTTAGGGTGAAAACCCGAGAGGGCAGTCTAGAGCAAAGATGGGAACTCCAGGAGCCACTCAAAGTTTTGATAAGGAAATAAAGAACGAGAGATGAAAAAGGACAAGTTTAGAGTGAAAACCTGCAAGGAACAGTTCAAGTTGAAAAAGTACGATCAGTGGGGAACACACTTCAAGAACATCTCTTAAGGTCGAAAGGGTGAGGGTCTGATCCAGACTGAGTCGGGAATAGCAACACCAAAACTTATTTTTGAGAATCCTTTGACACGTCACCAAATCGTTGTCAGAGTATTCATCGTCATGAGGCGCTACCTTTCTTATATCTATTATTTATTTAAATATATATTCCGGGTGAGGTATACATGGTTCTCAATAATAATTGCTTCTGAATACTTGCATTTTATTTCATCACTGATCTTAAAGGGCGAACATGTATGGAACTGTTCACAATACATTCAAAATAGGGATTGGAAAATGTAAACGGCCACTTGGGGCAAGAGAACCAAAAGTTAGAGCAGGTACTATTTCAAAAAATGGGGCACAAGACATGCAAAGAAAGACAAATTGGGGGCAAGGAGGGAAATGAGGAAGATGGAATAAGGCTTGCTGAAAGTAGTTAGTTCAAGGAGCGATAATTCAGAGGGAGGGCAGGTGCTAAGATAAAGGATCTGATGGGACACATTTGGGGGATCACGCGGAACCATGAACCCCGAATAAAAGAAAATTCATAACACATCATGCATAACTTTTAACATCCATCTTGAATTACCATGCATTAGCATTACATCATATTGCATTTTAGTCAGCATAAAGCATATTTTCAGCACAGGTTTTCCCAAGGGAAGATTCTAACAATCAGAATTCATCACAAGAACAAATTGTTCAAAGAAATCTTCAGATACTCAAGTTAATTTCAAAGTGACTCAGGATGACCTGGGGCAGGTCGTTCAGCTGATGTTCAAAGTTTCAGTTGACTCAGGGCGGTCTCCATTCAATAAATTTCAATCGACCCAGGGTGGTCTTTCTTCAGTTGTTTTCAAGTTGATCCAGGGCGATCATTCTTCAGTCTATTTCAGTTGACCTAGGGCGGTCTTTCTTCAGTTTATCAAAGTTGACCCAGGGTGGTCTTTTCTTCAATTCGGAAGATCGAGGGCGGTCTTTCTTCAGTTTATTTCAGTCGACCCAGGGTGGTCTTTCTTCAGTTCATTTCAAGTTGACCCAGGTTGGTCTTTCTTCAGTTGTTTTCAAGTTGATCCGGGGCGATCATCCTTCAGTCTATTTCAGTTGACCCAGGGCGGTCTTTCTTCAGATTATTTCAGATGACCCAGGGCGGTCTTTCTTCAGTTTATTAAAGACCCAGGGTGGTCTTTTCTTCAGTTTATGTCAGAATGATCAAGGGTGGTCGTTCTTCAGTTTAATTTAGTTGACCCAGGGCGGTCGTTCTTCAGTTTATTTCAGTTGACCCAGGGCGGTCGTTCTTCAGTTTATTTCAGTCGACCCAGGGTGGTCTTTTCTTCAGTTTATGCCAGTTCGACCCAAGGTGGTCTTTTCTTCAGTTTATTTCAAATGACCCAGGGAGGTCTTTCTTCAGTTCGTGTCGGAATGATCGAGGGTGGTTTTCCCTCCGTTCAGTTCGAAATGATCGAGGTTGGTCGTTCTTCAGTTTATTTCAGTTGACCCAGGGTGGTCTTTCTTTAGTTGGTGTCGAAATGATCGAGGGTGGTCATTTTTTCGGTTTATTTCAAGTGACCTAGGGTGGTCTTGCTTCAAATTATTCCAGAATGACCCAGGGTGGTCTTTCTTCAATTCTTCAAGTTATTCGATGCTTCAATTCTTCAATTATTCAAGGCCTCGAGTTACTTCAAAGATCCAGGGTGATCTTTCTTCAATTTTTTAGTACTTCAATTTTCATTTCGAAATGATCGAGGCGGTCTTTCCTCAAGAATTCAAATTACTTGTCTTTTGGAAGTTCTTACAAATTTCCGATAAAGCGGGTGTCTACGTCTTTGCGTACTTCCTAACTTTCAGGAAGTATACAAACTACTTTTTGTAAACCTCCTGATAGTTAGGAAGCACACAAAGAGGGGCAGATGTAGACACCCCTTTCTGGTTGTATCCTTTAATTTTAGATTAAATCATTTCCTTGAATTGCATTAGGATTCCATTGATCAGGTAGTTTGTCTTGGTATTTTGGTCATCCTAGCTAATGATTGGTATGGTATCTTGCCAGGTTAGTTCATTTGTAAAATATTTATTAATTAGCACTTTTAATAAATTGGTATTTGAGATTCAAAATCTCCAAGAAAATATTTACTCTTTGTATTACTTTATATAGATCAGCTTCCAATTTCGAACACTCACTACTCTAATTTGCATATTTAAACTGGCATTTTTGTATTCTTGCATTTAATTTGATTTCATTCATAATTCGTAAATAGAAAGGGATAATCAAACAATTACATTTTCATTCATGTTTTACATTAGCATTTTATAATTTAAAAAGGAAGATTACATTTCATGGCATAACCGAGAAGCCAAAAATGGTTCACATTCTACAAAGGAGCCTTTTGATCATTATTGAATTTCTTTCCTGGATCATGCAGGTAGCTTGAATTTCATTTTTGGTACCTTGCTTCTTTCGTTCCTTTCATTATGAGGGTTCTTGCGGTGGTTCAAGACAGTCCCGAAAGTGATCTAACAATACAAAAAACAGAATTTATGTGAATCGAAGAAAGTGCAGTACAATAAAAGACACAAGAATGGAGTGCATCTCACTTCATGCCATTGCAAATCAGTTTCATGTAAGAGATAAAAGAATGAAAAAAACAGCAACCCATGAACAATGATGCATAAGTTAAGCTAAGCCAACAGTAGGAGCGAATCACAGAACACTTAAGACTAATTAGTCTTAAAGCATTTCAAGGCATCCCGGGATACAAGAGCAGCACTCAAATTCAGTCCTTGAAGGCAAGAAACAACAAACAAGGATGCCAGACAATAGTACTCAAACATTGCGACCAAGAGCGCATCAAGGCAACCAACAGATCATCAAACATCCATTTCGATTTACAAACTCCATGGATCATTGCATTTGCAAGCAAGCAAGCATTATATAGCCCCGAAATAACAAAAAGCAAGCACATCAACAAGTTAAATGAATTTGTAATTGAACATAAGGGAAATACAGAGAGTAACATCGCCAGTGAAGTGCAACAACAGAGAATACATGGTATTCATCATCAATAGAAGATATCAGTGCATCATAAGGACAAAAGCAGCAGTTCAGACAAAATAAAAAAAAACAAAAAAGAGAGAGAGAGACCATGTCAGCCAAAGCAATTGTAGCTCAGTTCTGTTAAAGTTCATCATCAAATACCCCTCATTACCAAACAGAGCATGCATTTGGGCATTCATAATATTTCAGCCAATATATTCATCACCTTTTCAGAAAGGCATATCTAAATTTGAGTATCACAGCAGGGAAATTAATCAATCACAAGCAAACAACAACATGATTCAAATGGATTGGTGCCAAATGACATGATCAACAGAATACAAGCTCGAATTCATCAATTGAAACACCAAAAGCAAATTAAAAAAGAAGCTTACCTAATTGCTATTGAAATCTCATAGGCTGTTAAACCCTTGCTCTAGCTCCAATTGGTCCAACGCAGATGGGAGTCCTGCATAGAGAAAGAGAGAAACTTGTCAGTGGAATTGTGAAATAATCTAGCTGATCAAATACAGACAAATAAGAGGAAAGGGATAGGAAACTCACCAAGCCACCTCACCTCACACACACACATGTGCAGCAACATTTTTACCTGCATTAAGAGACAAATAAAGGGCATGTTCAGTCTTACACACTGATTTGCACAAATAGTCAGTACTTAATCCAGAAGAGACAAATTGGTTAAAAGGGGAAATCAACAAGCAATTAGGAGGAGGAAGAGAGCCCTTGGATTACAAGAATCAAAATTGATACGGTGGGGATTCAAGCATGAGGATTATATATATATCGCAATTTTCATCGATTCAGCGAGGGGGCTCAATTTTTCGGTGCTAGGGTTTTTAAGGCTGAAATTTTGGGGCGGTTTTTGAGGGAGAGTTTTTTACAGAAAAAAGGTTTTTCTAGGGTTCTTTGGAGTTTTCAAAAAAAAGTGTCTTAAAATTTTTGGGTTCGACAATTTTTACAAACACTCCAATTAGAAAGAGTAAAAAGGGAAAATGAAGGGTGTTTGAAAGAGCTCACCTCCCATTGAAGCTCGAATATCACTAAGATTCTCGTTGCTTCTAGTCTCCATTTGCTTTCTCTTCCTTTCGTTGGTTTTAGGGTTCGGTCTGTCGAGGGATTTTTTGGTCTCGGGTTAAATCGTTTTGGGGTTTCAATTTTAAACAAAAAAAGAAGCTTTTTTGGGTGGTTTCGGGGCGGATTAAGGTTTGGATTCGGTGGTGGCAGTAAGTTGCAGCACCGGCGGTAGGCTTTGGTTCGTAGAGAGAGAGGGTCGAAGGAAGAAGAAGCAAAAAAATAGAGGGAAGAAATAGAAATAGAAAAAAAAGGAAAAGGGGGGGGGTTCCTATTCAGCCAAATACGGTGCTGTTTAAGTTAGTTGGTATATTTTCTTTTCCCTTTAAATAAATCCTTGTTTATTTATTTTATCTTAATGTGTTGATGATCCCTTTTTGTGTTCAAAATATGATCTTGCTAAGGTTTAAAATAAATTTAGCTTGAACAAAAATAAATCTTGCTAAGGTTTAATAAATAAAAATTTGATCTTTAGTTAAAAAGTTTAATTCCTGGCAAAGTTTTTAAATAAAATAGGATCTTTGAGTTCAAAAAGATTAAATTTTGGTAAGTTTAAATTAAAAATTAGACCTTTAGATTAAAAAAGATGGGATCTTGAGAACGTTAGGAGTTAAATGTGGCCTTTAATCTATGATTTGAGAGTAGATCTAGTTAAAGTTCTTAGCTTTTAGTTAAGTAAATAATTTAGGTCGTTAATATTTTTAAGAGAAAAAAGAAAAAATATTTCTTAAGCATTTCCATCCATATTTACTTTTATGTTATTGTTACCATGCTATTAAATTCTTCATGTGAGTTAATATTAAAACGATCCGATAATGAGAGGATTAATTGGGGCTTAGACAATTTTTGTCGGTCTTAATTGGTCCTTTCTAGGCTTGGAATATCTGGATGGGGGTCTTAACCAGTATTAGTGGCGGGTGCCCTGAAGGAATTCCTCGTATAATTTATTCGGTAAAAAATTTGCATCAATTTGATTTTCACGCATCACGTGCATACATGCATCTAGGGTTTATAATTAGTGATTTCAATTAGTAGTTAAAGAAAGAAAAAATCAAAATTGAAATGGAAAAACCGTTTTCTTCAAAATTAAAAAAGGTTTGTGTTTGAGAATTGTTCTCTTTTAGCTTTTCAAAGAAAAAATCAAAAAGGAATAATTGAGTTTTTCAAAATTAATAAAAAGGCTTTCAAAAATCCGAAAATCAAAATTCAAAAAAATTAAGAATCAGTCTTCGAAGTTTTCAAATTGGGAAAGTTCCCACCAGGTTTTAGTTTTTCAATTGGGAAAGGTCCCAACAAGTTTTTAAGTTTTAAAATTGGGAAGGTTCCCACCAGTTTTTCAAAGTTTTTAAATTGGGAGAGTTCCCATCAGGTTTTAGTTTTCACTTTAGGGAAAGTTCGCATCATTTTCAGTTTTAGTTTTCAAAGTGGGAAAGTTCCCATCAAAGAGCATTTTCCAAATTGAGTTGTTTTAATGGTAAGTTTTAAAGAAAATCCTCTCATGAGGAGCCCAAAACGAGAACAAACAATAAACGGGTTCAATTCCCAACATTTCTATTTCAAAAATCCAAAATCCATTTTTGCTTGTTCATTTGCTTAATTTCAAAGATTAATAGATTTTAATGGCGTGAAAATCCTTAAGAATAGAAACAACCAAGAATAGAAACCCATGTTAAGTCTAGACTAGTCAGTGCCGTCATTTTGACATGCGTTGTGGGGGTGCTAATCCTTCCCCACGCATACCCGACTCCCGAACCTTTTAGACTCTGGTTAGAAGACTGTTTATTAGGTTTAGTGTTGCCTTTGCCAAGCTTAGGTTAATATTAGACTTAATAATCTGATAGGTGGCTAATCACACCTAGGTTAAAAAAGATTAGTGGCGACTCCAAACATAGGGAACAGTAGTTTCCCCTCCCCTTTATTCCTTAAAGTCGTTAAACGGTAGGGTTCGGACCCCGGAGCCGCACGTTGCGACAACTGTCTATGGTCATCTCTTGCCCTTCTGACACTGGATGATCTTCTTGCGATGTTTTTCCCTTCAGTTCCGCTAGCTGATGCTTCATCATGTTTTTTTGCTTTCGCAATTCATCATTCTCCTTCTTCATCTGCTGGTACTCAGTTAACTGCTCTCCTTCCATTGCCCCTTTTCCGATAAATCCTCCAAAAACTTGAACAAATTTCAAGAACCATCAGCAATCTTTCTATTGAGAAACAATACTGCTCTCTTATTGTGAAACGATGTTAAGGTTTAATGGAATGCATGAACAAATGCCATGGCATGATGAATGAATGCATGAGGCAAAAATGAATGTATGATGCCTTGAAGGAATGAATTTGTTCAAACAAATGAAGGGTCAACCTAAACTCAAAGAATTTCCCCTTTTCATTGATAACAACCGCCATTACATTGTACCATTATACTCTACTTCTTGACTATATACAAGAGTGAATACAAAAATGGCTAAAACTTAAACGACTCTTCAGTATGAGCATGTGCAATTCAATCCCCTTCAGACGAGATCACTGAGTACTTCGTAAGGCTTCCCCAAACCTAGATGATGAAGTTTGACTAAAATTGCGATTTCCATCTACCTTAAAGACTAATTCCCCCTCATTGATCAACCTTTGCACCTCCTCCTTTAGCCTTGGGCAATTTCCAGTAGAGTGACCTTGAGTTCCCGAGTGATAAGCACAATAAGTGTTGACATTGTACCATGTTGGTTGTGGGTGCCTCATTGGGTTGGCGTGAGGTAGGAGTGCAATCAGACCTTGTTGCAAAAGCTGAGGAAATAGCTTTGTATAGGTGCAGGGGATCGGTTTTAAATCCGTAAGCTCAACAGGTTCCCTTTTTGGACTTGGAGGTTGACACCTTAGCTAGGACTTTGGTTGAGATCTTGGCGTATGAATGAGTGATCGAAATGGAGTGTTTGGCTGGACATTTGGCTAATGACAAGGTCGGGGCTGATAAAAGTCAGATGGGTTCCTACCTTGACCAGAGTTTGGTGAGGAATAAGCTGGGGGGTAGAAAGGTGTGTCACTTGACTAGGCAAAGTTGTTCGGTGGCTGCCTTACACCAAAATATTCCACGTTTGGTATGCAAGACTTGAGCTCTTCCACTTGCTTGGTCAATTCATCCATCTCTTTTGCGATCTTGCCCAAGCTCTCTACCTTGTCTGAGATAGTAGCAGTTTCATTGGCAAGTTCTGACTTCCCATAACTAGAGTGAATTTGCTTCGCCGGTTTCTCCAATGAAAAAAGTTCCTGAACCCCTTCCAAATCTCCACCCTTTATCAGCAACTATAGAACATGCCCCTTCAGCTTGTCAATCTCCTCAGCAAATTCTTCTTGCTTGCATTTCAGCTTGACTATGTCCTTTTCCAGCATCCTCTGGTCAAACTCCAACTGCTGCACCCGAACTTCCAGTGGACTGCCCATACTTCGTCAATACTTCTACACTTCTGACTAAACAACTGAGACGATGCATAACAAAAACTGAATAAGTGGTATTTACACATGACCTAGATAGACAAACTATGTACAAAGGCGCATTATCTCAAAAATGATTGTGATAATGCAAGATGGATGCATGAACATATGTAAAAATGAAAATTATGATAATTTGACAAACTATAGGAATGTGTGTGATAATGCAACATGACATGGCAATATATACTAATAAACAAATGAGTATCATAGATATGCATGGTCAATTATAAAACATATGCATGCATAGGAATGCAAAAATGATGTCATGATATGTAAAGATGAAACCTGCAACACAAATAGGTTATACAAATGAAGGTGCAAAAAGATAAAATAAAAGGGAAGAAACATAAACTCGTTAGTAACTGAACACAAAAACATCGCTGAAAATCTTAAAGTAAAATCATGCCCCTTTTATTCTTGAATAACAAAACCTTTTTTATTTTCCAGAAAAATCAAAAGGATGAAAATGCCCTTGGGGTGGGAAGTCTGCCTACTGCGGATAAAGTCATTTTCCGCTCTACAGTCTTATTTGAAAACGGTAAAAGAGATAAAGGTTAGAAGCGTCCCTTCTGTGTGTCCTATACACTCATTCTCACGGGTTTGGCTTTATACAGGCTAGCTCACTTCTATATGCTGGGTTTTGGTTAGACTTCTAAAAGGTTCCTGAATTGTCCTTACGGACGCCCACTCTAGGCTAGTAAGGTGTCGTAACGTTCGAGTCTGGGGACTCACTTGAAACGACATTAAAAAAAACAAAACCGGAGTCACCACTAATCTTTTTTACCTAGGTGTGATTAGCCACCTATCGGATTATTAAGTCTAATATTAACCTAAACTTGGCAAAGGCAACACTTAACCTAATAAACGGTCTTCTAACCAGAGTCTTAAGGGTTCGGGAGTCGGGTACGCGTGGGGAAGGATCGGCACCCCCACTACGCCTGTCAAATGACAACACTGACTAGCCTAGAATTAACTTGTGAGTTTCTATCATTGGTTGCAATTATTCTTAATTTTTAATAAATTAAAGAAAGTAAATCCCTTGTTTGATTTTGAAAACAAAGTTACACAAGCACAAATGAGTTTTGGGGCTTTTAGAAAAATTGTTGGGTTGTAAAAGAAATGACTGAACCCTTCGATCCATCTCTTATCGTCATTTTACTGTTTGTTCTCTTCTGGGTTCCTCATGAAAGGATTTTAAGAAAATCGGGTTCAAAATGACTCTATTTAGGAAAGAAACTGAAAATGAGAACCTTCCCTTTCTTAAAAACTGAAAACAAGGTGAGAAACTTCCTTTTCGAAAACAAAACTAGGTTGGTTTTGAATTTTTGAATTCCTTTGAAAAGAAAACGTTCTTTTTGATATTTTTGGATTTTTAATCTCTTTTTATCATTTTATTTGAATTTGAAAACTCTTCATAATTTTGAAATTTTTTGGTTTGAGTTTTTTATTTAAGTTTGGAATTTTGAATTACTGTTTTGTAAAAATCCCTTTTTTAGTTCTTTGTCTAGAAGAACAAATTTTCATTTTTCCTTTTATTTATCCTTTTTCTTTATGACAAATTGCTCATTTTAATAAAACTTAAACCTTGATTTTTTTAAAAGCCTATTTTCATTTCCTTTTTAAAAAAAAAATAAATAAATAAATAAAAGTGGACTCTTGGCTATGATTTAAGAAAAACTTGAAGAGAACAATAACAATCACAAATCTTTTCGTTTTTTTTTTTTTGAGTTCTTGGGAACAAAGTGTTTCATTTTAATTCCTGAATTTAATAGCAATTAATAATTCTAATCCATATATGTATGAATGCACATGATGCATGAATTCCGGTTAATGCAAACTTTACTGAGTAATTATACGAGAAACACCGTCCGGGTGCCTTCCACTCATACTGGTAAGACCCCCGTCCAGATGTTCCAAGCCTAGGTATGATGAATTGAGTCCGACAACAGGTGCCAAGTCCCAATCAAACGTCCCATTATCGGATCTTTTTAATTAACTCGCATGGCAATAATATATAGCAATAATTTACATGAAAATAACATGGATGCAAATGATAATTCAATTCTTTAAAATTTGAGCTTAGTTTACCAAAATATATGCACATTTTACCAAATTATTGAAAATTAATTAAAATTCCTAAATTACTTATGAATTAAAGTCACAAATTGAATTACATTAAAAACTTACAGTGATTAAATTGTATTGAAAGCTGACTATGAGGACCCGATTGCACTAGAATACGACTAATAGTACTCAATTGGAACGATAAAGGGCTAAATTGTAACAGGCGAGAAACTCACCGATTTTTGCCCCCAAAACTACGCCGTTTCGGAGCCGTCCGTACCTTCTTCTTTTCCTCCTCTCTTCTTCATCCTCACTTCCTCGAAATCCTTTCTCTCTCTACGTTTGCGAGATTCTTCTCCCTCTCTCTGTAGCCTTGGCGGCGCTGCAAGATTCCACCACCGTCGACAACCGCAGAACACTTAAAGCTTGTGCTCGACCCCCCCCCCCCTTTTTTAACGCCGACCAACGAAAACAAATCAACCATGAACCGCATAAAACCTAACTACCCGAAACCAAAAACATCCCAACTACGGCCCACTCATCGTCGACAAACCTCCAAACTCCGGCAAACCACTCCTAAAGACTATTCAAATAAAACCCCTCAATCAATCTCGCCAAAACAAGACACGAAACCCAATAAAGGGAAACCCTAGAAAATATGAAAGAATTGAGAGAACAGAGGATGCAAGCATAATAAAGGGATAAGAAAGGTATTCCCTTCCCTTTTTTTTGTATTTTTTTTTTCAATTTTTCTCTATATTCTCTTTTTTGTTCCTGACCACTCTCCATCCCTATCCATTCGGGTTCCTTTCATTTTCTCTTTTTTCTTCTTCTCCCACTCAAACCCGATTCCTCTGAATTTTTCTGTATTTTTTTTGCCTATTTTTTTTGTTGCTACGAATGCTCCGGACCTCTCCCAAAGCTATCCATCCTCCCTGTTTTTTCCTTTATCTCTTTTAAAAACTCCCCCCCCCCCTCTCTCACCGTTAATTTTCTCCCTTTTTATCCAATATCCATGCCCCTCCTTTATTTTTGGCATTTTTTCCTTTTGTTTTGCCTGCTGGTGGTTGGTTGGTATAGCAATGTGTACTAGGGTTCGGGTATGGCAGTGTGCAGGTGTGTGTGTTGGTGGGTGTGGCAGTGTGTGTTCGCGCTGTTTTGTTTTTGTTTGAGCTTTGTCTTCTTTCTCTTTCCCTATTGGTATTTTGTCTCACGTGAGTCTTTTTCTTTTGTCTGCAGTGTTGAGGTGCTGATGTGGCAACTTAGATGGCAGAGGGGAGCTGGACCAATCCATATGCAACAATGGATAAGGTAATTTTCTCTCTTTTCCCTCTTTGCTTGATTGTTTGAATGATGATGATGAATGGGGAAATGATCTGCTTTACTTGTAAGCTTGCCTGTTGAGGAATTTGCTTGCAACTACTCTGAGTTGATGAACCGTCCTTGACTTTTGCAAATTATTGAATGTTTTAGCCATCACTGCAACTTCTGAATCTGTGTGCAAAGTGGTATATGGTATAGGCTTAATTAAACTAATGCAGAGTTAGGTTTTGCTTGCTATTGATAAATGAAATCTGACTTAAACAATATCGATGCAATGCTGCAAATTAAACACTAAGCTATGTTTGACAAAAATTGTAAATGCTTGAACTGGGTTGTTCTTGTAATGAGATGCATGCTTGGGCTTGTATGTTTGGGTTTGGTGTGTGAAAGTGCCACATGAACGCCAGAAAACTAAGGGTTGCAGCGGTGTTAATTATCTTCTAAGGGATGCAAACATGCTGCTGCACTAAACTTTCTTTGATGACCAATGCATGTACCTTGCCAGTCTTCTTTCTTTCATTATGTGTGCTGAAATGTATGTGAGAATTGCTGAAATGGATGTTGAATTTGTAGAGGAACGCATGCTGGTTTTTCCTCTTTTTTCCTAGTATTTGGCTGCTACAAACTATATGCAATGGAACTAGAACCTATAAATGCATGACTTAATGCGTGTGAACCATGGAGTTGCCAACTTGTGCTTTGCCTGTTCTTTGCTTGCTCAAATGTAGCAAATGATCGCTCCAAATTTTTGTGATGATAAATGCTCTAGACTGAATTAATTGCGTTTGCAATTCAGAATAATACATGCTGTTAGTGACTTGCAATTCAAAATGCAATTTCCTTTTGGTAGCAATCGCGATGATGCGTGGTCTTTCAATGCAGAAATTCGTGAAGGAATGAAGCCTCTCAAGGAAAGCAGGAACTGACTTAAACACAGTGTTGAAGTCATTCCCTGGAAGATCATTTAGAAACACTTGAAACTCAGGCAATTTCAACTCTGCTTGTTGGCATATCCCATGAATTGTGTCAATCACTTGAGCAACAATCTGTGATGGTTTCTTCAATTGGCCTTCTTCTTGATATTACTGCTTTTTGAAAGAGAGAATTATTGGCATAACTAATTTCTTTACCTGCTGCATTCATGCAAAGAAACTTGGCTGATAGTGACCTCTAATTGGACTTGGGGTTATTCTATTTTTTGTATTTTCAATTTCCATTTATATATATATATATATATATATATTTATGTGAATGCAAAATGTAAGTATGAAAGCGCATGCTTATGTCACGTAAAGAAAATGACCTACCTAGACTAATATGATTTCAAAATGCAAAGGTTAATCCGAATATGCAAATTAGAGAAAATTAGATTCGCAAAATCAAAACATGATTTAATATTTTTGTGTTTTTTACAATGAAATGGGATTCTAATTTTATCAATGATTTAAAGACAATTTTAATTTTAACATAGACCAAAAGCAATTGTAAGTGGAAAATGCCCCAAATGCAAACCCAACGTTAAAATGCCCTAAGGCGAGGCCCAAATGAAGTGAAATGGAATGCCTAAACAAATCAATTTTAAGCTAAAAAATGAAAATGCAAAATTACTAAATGAAGCCTTGAAATGTGCAAAAATGCCAAAGGTGCCAATTAAAATATTTTGGGTTTTTTCAGTTGCAATGTGGATGACTAAAAATGAATTAGCTAATCTAATGTTAAAAATGGACCTAAAATGACCAAAATGCCCATGAGTGACTCTAATGCAAATTAAGGAGCAAATCAAAAGATATAAGCCAAAAATGGAGTCGTCAGTAATCTTTTTTAAGGTGTAATTAGCCACCTAAAGGCCACTTAAGCTAAGTAAAGTCCAAAACTCGGCAATGGACCCACTAAACCTAAGGTCCGGTCTTTGTAACCTAAATCTAAGTTCGGGAGTCAATTACGCCTGGGGAAGGATCAGCACCCCCGGAGCGCCCGTCAAGTGACGGTACCTCTTAATCTAACTAGAACTAGTGGGTCAAAAGAAAAAGGTTGCTTTTAATCCTAATATATACTTTATATTATTTTTAGTGACTGTGGAAATTACTTAAAGGCCAAATTGAGGATTAATGTGGTGCCTCCTTTTGGCTTTTTTTGGTCTTTTCCCACTTTTCGGGTGACTAAAAAGACCCTCGATAAATTTCCTCCCTTACTTTTCCTGTTGCCCTTTTTTGTAGTTTACTATTTTTATATTTATGATTAACTGTGTTTTAATTATATATTAATTGTGTGTGGATATTAGGATTTATCGGTTCAACTCCTTTGCCGAAAGTCCAAAAGATTGGTGCTATAAATGTATATGCAATAATGGTTGATTCATGGGTAAACTATTGACATTCCAGTTTCGTTTTCCTTTCTTCTTCATTTCTATTTGGGTGGGTTTCTTCTTCCCTAATATTTCTCTGAATTGGTTTCACATGGACTCCATTTTGTTTCCTAAAATTTTCAGGTGGACGGTGATAAGATCCTTCCATTTAATTTAGCAGCGCCTTAGGATGGCATAGCCTAATAGTAATAGTAAAACAAATGAAATGGGTTGGAGCTAGCAATGATAGTGGTACTCCATGATTTTGAATCGGGTGGGGCTCAGCCCAGCTCCCCAAGACCCGACATTGTCCGTTCATACTTTATATTAAGATTTTTCAGTTTTTAGTGTTAAAATCAAATAAAAATGGGAATGCTGATGATAATTTCGAGCCGCTGCCTAGTCGGCTTGATGGAATGGAGAACTTATTGGATGCTGATGCACGGGGAGTCTCTTTCCATCGTGACTTTACCATAATTAGTTTCTGATATGACGACCATCCTAATTTTATGAAATACATAATGCCATGTCTAAATTAGATGTGTGGCATGATATGTGGCGCAACATGGCCTAGCCCTAACCGCCCATGCCCAAATTTGAGCACAATTGAATTAAATACAACTTTGTATTTTGTTCAATTAAGGACAAAAGGCGAAATTGATAAAATTGAATGGGCTAGAGAGGTGCGATTTTCAACAAGGGTTTTACCATTGGGATCCTTGACTCTCATAGATCATTCTGCAAAATTTCATCTAATTTTAACTTAAGACGATAAACTTATTCACGTTTTTCAATTAGGGACAGTTTGGGGTGTGAAACCAATTTCACTATGATGGAGAGCTCAATTTCGACCAATATTTTTCCCATGGTCTTAAGATGATGCTCGAACCCTACTGGTGAAATTTGGGCTCAATCTGACACCGGTTGCAACCTTTGCATTTCTTTCAATTAAGGACATGAGGCTTGCCACCCCGGTTTAGTCAATTTTGAATCCGATCTTTGTTTTGATCGAATTGAGGTCCAAGAATGGTCAAGTTATGATCAATTTCGTGGCCTAGGAGTTTATGTTCAAGGTTAGGATCAGTTTGACTATTTTGACAACAAATCTGGCTACCATGGAATTGTCACAGCAACTCGCAGTTGGGAGAAGGAACTAACTCTAACCGATTTAGAAAATATCCTTATTAATCAAGAGACTTTGGATAAGCAAATGTCCCAATTCTCCACAAAAGATGATTGATAAGACCTAATTTTGTATATATTTTCGATGCGATTTTGCCCTGTTTTGGTAGTCGTGAGTGTCATTTTACCATAAAATTTCTCATCTTTGCAAATGTAATTTTATTTTTTTTTATTTATCATTCGACTTCCTTTTTATTGAGGTTTGAATTAGTTGCTTATGTTTAGTATATTTCCACATTTCCAAAAGCACAGTTAGCCAATGCTAAGTACAATCATTTTGTGATGCATTGTGTAAATTACATATGCTCCTGCAAATGCTCTCAACTAATTCAATTTGCCTACGACAACTATACATGC
Organism: Corchorus olitorius; assembly: GCA_001974825.2. NCBI lineage: Eukaryota > Viridiplantae > Streptophyta > Magnoliopsida > Malvales > Malvaceae > Corchorus > Corchorus olitorius. Next base: position 50,137 of record AWUE01015860.1, on the reverse strand, counting down.
TCCTTGACTACAAAAATTTAGGCCTTCCTTATGCAGAAGCCAAATTCTTCCACCTACCCAAGTTCATTAATTTAACAATTGCAATCAAGATTAAAAAATGACCGCAACAAATTTGTTTTTAGATAATCAACATACATTTCAAACAAAAATTAATATTAGCTCCATTTTGATGAATTATCTAGAGATGGAGGAGTAGAATATTAGCTTTATTTTGATGAATTACCTAGAGATAGAGTAGAATTTAGGTAATGCATTTTTAGAATGAAAAAGAGGTCATTGTTTTGCTTTATATTTGCGAATTATTTGTTTGGATGTATGAGTTTCTCCTAATTGATTAACTTACAGCCAATGCAATATCTTCTTATTAACTAACTTAAACAACTACAAAAAATATAGCCCTACTATGAAGATGACTGCAGCGCAAGCGCAGGCCACCCTGCTTGTCTTGATTATTATTAGAATAATGTAATAAAAAAGAAAATAAAACCATTTTTGAAACCAATGTCGAGAATTAGAGGAATATAATCGAACACCGTCAATCAATTCTATCTCGATTCTCTTTAACTTTTTGTTCTCTTATTGAGTCTTCCATACCGAAAAGAAATTTTGAAAATGCTGTAATAAAATCTTTTTTCCATTTTTTATTTTTGAAAACACTTGATCAATTTGATTAGTTTCCGAAATCTTCTTTTTGATTGCTTAATCTAAAAACATTCTTTTTGAAAATTCTTACCTTGAAAACTCTTAAAATACCCATTTCTTAATTTTGAAATTAGAATAAGAGAACATGATTTGAGAAAAACCTTTATTGAAAACACCTTTTATTGCCTCTTTTTCATTTTCTGATTTTTCACTTTTTTTTGGATTTTGTACTTTTTTCTATCTCTAGATTAATGCATGTATGCAAAAGATGAATGCAAAGTCCAATTTATTAAAGTCAACTCGCGTAACCCGGGTTTTTGAAAGCACTTCCCTAGATATATGCTCGGAGCCCTAACGCATCCCGAGAAGAGCTGTCTCATCCTCAGAGACATTCAGTGGCCCCGAAAACTCGATCACTCACTGAATGCCCCTTCTTCGAATGGGTTACGGTCACTAACTGAATTTAGGAAGTGGCATGATATGCAAACAGATATAGTCAATGACAAGTAAATATGATATGCATGCAATTAAGTTCTACTTTAGCAAATTATTACAAACCAAGACCCGATTGGACCAAATAACAAGTCACTTAAAAGAAAAGAAAATAAAAGCTAAGGGGCCAACTCGGACAAACTGGAGACTTTTCTGCACACTAAAGAAAACCATTAGTGAAGCTCAGGAAGCATACAAACTCTTAATCCAAAGATGCAAAAGAACCAAAACAAATCAAGATTCAAATCCAAAATCAAGGACCAAAGCAAGAACAATCTAAACTTAAACAAAGGAGAATATGGATCATGGGACATGCATATAATGCATCTAGAACTAATTTAGGAAATCAAGTCCTTAAATTCAAAACCTTAATTTCCAAATCGAAAGTCATTTAAGGAGATTCACCAATTTCTTTCAAGTTATTTTCAGATTTGGAAAATTGGGTTTTTAACTCCAAGCTCTATTTTTCCAAAGATTAAGGATGACCCAAAGTGTCTTAACATGTCATCCTTAAGCAATCTTTAATTTAAGGAAAAATCATAGCTTTAAGTCAAAACCTCAATTTTTCAAATCCAAATTAACTCAATTCGAAATCATGAAATCAATTTAAATTACTTCCAACTTGAACATCAATATCTCAAAACCAATTTGCCATGAACAAATACAATTTCACCAAAAATTCAATCTTTTAGCCTAAATCCCAATTTCCGTATTTAATTAGTAAAATTCAAAAACAAAAAACACAAATTAAATACCAATAATGTAAATCAACCACTCAATTGCAAAATCCTAGCATAATTTCTAAAATCAGGGGTCAAATAGAATAAAGCAGGGATCAAATTGCATTTAATTAAGAAATAAACCTTAAATCAGGGACTAGGACGCATAAATTAAAAATAAAATCCTAAATCAGGGGCGAAATTGAATCAATAAATAAACCCTAAATCAGTGACAAAATTGAATCAATTAATAAGCATTACTCTAAATCAGGGACTAAGGTGAAAACAAAAACAAATTTCAGGACCTAATTTCATTACCCTAAACGTCTTAATTGCACCCAATTAAGGACCTAATTGAAAAAAATAAGAAATTTTACCTGAATTTCCCGTTGGTATAAATACCAACCTCTCTTATTCCTTTCTCAAATTTAAGAAACCCTAGCCGCTTCCCTTGGCTGCCGGGAGTCGGCTCCCTTGGTGGCATGCCTTGAGCCACCGCGTCGGAGCTCCGATGACGCTCAAAATTTGTAAAAAACTGCCCTGGCCACCCTCTGTCCTAGCTCTGACCTTGAATTCGTGTAAATCCGCCTCTAACTTGTCAGATCTAGCTTAAACCGATCCCCTAATAACCTCCAATCCGACTATATTCACCGTCGGATGTTCCTGAAATTCGGGCATATGGTTTCCCCTTGCCTCCTTGACAAACCAACCGAATGGTTTCACCGAAATCTACGAGCTAAGAACGACATGTAAGTATAAGCTTCTCCTCCATCTTTCTATCTCGATCTTTCCCTCATCTCCCCTTTTCTTTATATTTCAGCTAGTGTTTTTTTGTTGCTTGGTAGAAAAGAATTTTTCTTCAAAAGGGGTGAGGAGATTTCTTTTCGATGGTGTCCTCTGTGAGGAGAATGAGAGAGCTTGAATGTTTCATTCGAATGGAGTCTGTCTAGTGTATGGTTATGTGTAGGAAAAAGAGGAGAGCTTGAGCCCTTTTTTGTGTACTCTTGTGTGTGGGAAGGTCTGAGGGCCGAGAGGGAAGAGTGTAAGTGTCTGCCTGTAGAGAGTGGTGTGTGGAGTGTGTGGCGTCTGTGATTGTTATGAGAGAATGGTTCTAGAGAGAGCTGAGTTATGAAGAGAGGTTATGGAGGAAAAAAAGTGAGATCAGTGTGTGCCAGTGTGGAGGGAGAAGATGTGAGTCTGATGATCAGTGTGAAGAGAGAAAAGATCTGTAGAGAGAATGGAAATGAGAGGGAGTGGGTCGATCGGCTGTGAGAGAGAGTGTGTGTGTTTTTGGTAGTGTGTATTGTGTGGGTGTGTTGAGGGAAAGGTTCAGGGGTGTGAGAGAGAGGTTATCAGTCTGTGATGGTCAATCTGTGTGGTTCTTGTATGAGGATCAGTGTAGAAGGAGAGGAAAGATGAGTGTTTTTAGAATCAACCGAGAGAGTGTAGGGGAGTCGAGAGTGTCTGAAGAGGTGTAGAGAGTGTGTCAGGGAGAGATTGAGGCTTAGGGTTTTTTTTTCTGTGTGTAGTCAGTTGGTGTGCATGAGGATCAGTGTGGTGTGAGAGAGGGAAGAATTCAGGAAAGTGGGAAGGGAGAGAGTGGGGAGATCAGCTGTGAGAGGTTAGGAGAATTTGTCTAGGGTGTGTGATCATGAGGGAGAGAAAACTGTTGAGAATTGGAATCCATCCCCTGTATTCAATGTATCCTCTTTTATTTTTGCTCTAACAAATTTTTTTGTCTCTTTGCAGGTTGTTGAATATGATAAAAATGGAAGGGGAAATTTGCTGGCAAATGAGCAGGTAAGGGGATCCCTCTGTTACTTTGTGAAATGTAAATTTGGCTTGTGATGAATTGGGTTTTGTTGGTGCACTTGCATTTCTGCTGAATTGGGCAATCAGCCTATTCATCTGGATCCATTGAGTGCATTTTCCTTTCATATGCCACTGCTTCATTAGTCCCTTGCAGCTAAAGTTGTTCATTTAAATAGCCTCTGCGTTTTGCCTAGCCTTGATGAGTTCCTGACTTTGGTTCCATGGAATTTTGTTTAGCTAACTGAAATGCCTAGATTTCTATTCACTGTCCTGCTCTTATTTATATGCTGAAAAGAAGGACGGTGGCATTGATGAACTTGTTGTGTTTCTTTCTCTTTTTTTTGGGTATTGATTTGGAATTTGTGTTCTGGCCGGAAAACTAAAAATTTGTGCAAGAAAGTGGCCACTTTGTTTCTTCAATAGAGTCTAGGTCAGGCCTTTTTTTTAGCAGCTTGTAAACTCAATTCTCTCTTTTCTTGTTTACAGGTTGAAAATCCAATCGCAAGCTCGGGTTTTGGCATCAATCAATTGGCAGCAAGAGAACCTGTTAACAGAAGCAAGCTATGTGTATGGAAAATGGGGCCACAAGATCTTCCCACTGAATTATTACATTTTTTTTTTTGTGAATATGGGATGTGATTTTGTGCCTTGATGGCCTTAGTAATGAAAATGTACGCTGGTAGTGCTTTATTCTAAACCTAAATGTTTTATGACTATAGTACTAAACTATAAAGGGATTAGTCTAAAAGTGCAAAAATGAAAATGCCTTAATAAGAATGCAAAAAAAAGGCACAAAACGCAACAATATTAGAATATTTTTGGATTTTCCTAAATCTGAGATGCGATCTACCGAAGTCTAATATGCTAAAAAAACATGTTAATTTAAACTAGCAATGAACTTAAAATGACCAAAATGCTCCTCTTGATGTGCAAGTGACCAAAATGCCCTTAGTGTAAGAAAATGACCAAAATGCCCCTGAACATGCAAAATGACCAAAATGCCCCTAGATGATCCTAATGCCAATTAAACAACAAATTAATTTAAATTGAAAGGATATGGACAAAAATGGGTGTCTACAGCGGCACAAAGAGCCAGGGAGCAGATGCATATTGCTGAGGTTGAGCAGACTGAGCAGTATTATTTTGATGTGGCTCTTGCACAGGAGTCGACTTATCTGATTCGGACTCGGCCGTTGTTCGTCGGGTTACGAGGGGTAGAGATGGCCGTTTTGCTAGTACTAGATTGACATCAGGTAAAAAATTTACATAAATTATTTGATTTGTTACAAAATTAATTATTAATTTTTTATGACTAGTTTAGTACTAATTAATTAATTTATTTATTTTGAATAGTAATAAATTTGGACAAGAAATAATTAATCAATTTATATGTTTTATTGTATTATTGTACAATAACTTATTAGATTGTTTTATAATATAATTTCAGGGAGTACGAAACGATCCAGGACTACTGATGATAGTTGGATGGTTAGTGGTGGCTCTGTAGATGATACTGTGATTCCCAATTTTTTTGGGCATGTAGCCTTTCGTATGTAGGAGGGCGAGATGAGAGGCATCCTCGAGTTCCAAAATAGATTAGTTGTTTGTTAGAGGTTGAGAGACTGGTATGGGAGGATGTCAGAGGAGGCGCGTGCAATGATTGACGAGACCCGGTTGTCGCACCTCCCTTTTACCATGTTCAGTCACGTGGATACTCCACTGATATGTGTGTCCGTCCAGTGGTGGTGATCAAGCTAAAAAAGACCCTATTTTTATGATCATTTTCCTATGCTTTTTGGTATTTATATGTGGAATTTAACCTTATTTTGTTAGTATTTGTGTTTTTAGGTCTTGAAGACAAGAAAAGTGGAAACTTATAGTTTTTCACTCTTTTTGGAGCTATTTTGATGCCTTTTTACTCAAATATGGACTTAGCAATTTTGAGCATGGATTTGGAGATACGTAGTTCCTGTTTGAAGACTTACTGAAGATAATTTGATGATTTGAAGACTATTGAAGAATTATCTCAAGAGGCAAGAATTGAAGATTGGAGCTTTAATTGCGAAGGATTGAAGACAAGCCATGAAGAAGCCCGGAAGCTAAGGATTTTTGGATATTTTATATGGGATAATACTCAGCCCATATAAGCCCATAATTGGAATTAAAATCCCCGTTTTTGCCTCCTATATCCAAGGAAATATCCAATTCCCACATATTTGCGATACTAGTCGTATTTGGATTAGGATTCAGTGCAATCTCGGGTAAAAGGCCATAACTTTCTGCTCAGACCTCCGTTTTAGGCCCATGAGTAGGCGTTAGAAAGCTAACGCCGCGATTTACAACTTTCCTTTGAAGTCCAAGACCCAGTTCTGCCATCTTCAAGCCCAAAAACGCCGTTGAAGTCCCTGCTCGAATCCAGAATTTTTCAGGATCCTATTTTGGCAAGGATTTCGGTTCTAGGAAGACTTTTAAGCTAACGCGGAGACCAAGTCAGCCCTAAAAACGTCCTAGACTCCTATCCTACTTAGAATTGGAGTTTCTAGGGTTAAATCCACTATAAATAACTACCCTATGTAACACAAATCACACACACAATATCTAGATAATTTTCTTCTAGTTTTAGGGCTAGGGTGCCGCACCCTCTCTTTGCATAGAGAGGGGCGGCAACCCTAGGTTATTCAAGAGGAGGATTTCCCCTTCAAGTCCTGTAAGTTTTCTTCTTATTCTTTTGATGCTCACTCAATTCATGAGTGAGTAATCATTTTCTTTTCTCCAATGTAGAATTTAATTGATCTCTTGACTTATATCATGGTGAGATTTTATGCTTTTATATGAAAATTAATAGGGTATTTCTTAATATCTCTGCATGAATTCTATGTTGCTTGCTTTGATGGTTTAAAGCTAGCACTTTCTTAGAAATTAAGTAGCATTAGCTAAATTAAATCTTGAAGGATATTCGGATTTAATATTTGGTAGCAATTGGAAGCGAAGGATCTTCCTTCCAAGGTATTTAAGAATCTTTGACCAATTTTTAATTGCCCATTGTGCTTGTAAATTACTAGATCTTAATGCTTTATTCTTGAGTAATCATCACACTGGATCAAGAGGTAATTGTTTAAAGAATAAAATGGATAATTAACACTGGATCAAGAGCTTTATCTAATTAAGGTAATTTAGGATTAAATTCCAAGCAAGCTATCCATTGTTTTCATAATTTTTAGATATCAATGATCCATGTTATTATTGTCAAGAGGGATATTAATTCTATGTTGGAGGGTTTTCTTAATTATTTTCTCAATTTATCTTCTGCTTTTTAATTAATTGTTTTCTTTAATTTTTTTGATTGCTTTCTTAGATAATTTTAATTACTAGTTTGATTTGATTTAATTCTACTTTCAAAATCTTCTTTATTTTGTTTGTTTTTTTTAAGAAAAAGAACAATAACCTATCTCTCTATGGGATCGACCCCTACTTACCCTAGCTATCTTTAGTTAGTAATTGTTGGGATTTTTATTTTTATGTTTTGCTGACGACCGATCATAAATTTTGGCGCCGTTGTCGGGGAGATTGAGTATTATTTTCTTTTTCTTTTTCTTTGCTATATTAGATTTGCACTTGATCATCTCTGTTTTGTAGCAAAAATCCAATGGAGCAACAACGTTCGTTAAGATAGCTGAATTTCAACTGTGAATTGCCACCACTCTGCATTGACTATCCAGCCATGGACACGTCATACTAGCTGAATTCTAGAGTGATCTGCATGCTGCCAGTGTTTCAAGGAGAGTCTCATGAAAATCCTTATGAGCACTTAAAAAATTTCTTTATATGGTGTGCTGCGATCACTGGGATGCCTGAAGAACAAGCGAGACTTAGAACTTTTCCTTTAACATTGGAAGGAAAAGCAAGAAGTTGGTTCCTAACACTGCCATCAAAATCCATAACTTCTTGGAAGGATATGGAGACAGTGTTTTTGAACAAATACTTTCCAGAGCCCAAGCGAGCTGATGTAAGAAAGAGAATCTCATCCTGTGAACAACTACCTGAAGAGAAGTGGCACCAATACTGGGAAAGATACAAAGAAATCTGCGCAAGTTGCCCTTACGCAGCCTAAGTGAAGCACTGTTGATTCAGAACTTTTATTATGGACTTCTCTATGAAGATCGAACCTATGTTGATGCTGCTAGTGGAGGAAGCCTAACACTCAAAACCCCTGAAGAAGCAAGGAAACTACTCAACACTATGACAGAAAACATCCACCAATTCAACATCACGGATGAACACTCAACAACTAGATCACTAGAGAGGGAATTTCTTACCAAAATAGAAGAAAGAATGGAGCGCTTTAATACTGCGATTTCCTCTCTGGCGAAACAACAAGAGACTGTCACCAAGATGTTCACATAGTTTTTGAGTATGCGAAGAGAATCTCAATGCATACCTCAATTCAGCCAATCACCTTCAAATTTGGCCCAAGGGTACAGAATCAACTCAATTGAAGGAACTCAACAGTGGTATGAACAAAAGATGAACTCACCCGATGTTCTAGTTCCACCTTCAATATCGCCACCTCCAGCACCTGTTTTCTCTGCTCCACCACCACCAGATGCCGTACCCAACATTCACTTGCCAAGTGAAGAGGAGATTACAACCAAAAGCAAGAAGGATCAACTTACTTCATCAGCAACCGCTTCTCAAACTCAATCAGAAGATGAATGCATGGAAGAGATGAGAGACAAGTACGATCCACCACCATTCCCTTAAAGGTTTGCAAGTTAACTCAATTCACTACGGAATATAGAGGTAAATGTTCCTTTACTTGACAAAATTGTCAGAAAACCCAGGTATGCTAATTTTCTCAAAGAATTATGCACTATTAAGAGTAAGTTTTCTGAAAAATATGCTTGCATGAATGAGAATGTATTTGCTACATATCAGAGAAAATTGCATCATAAATGCCATGATATAGGATCTTTTTCTATTCCTTGTAAAATAGGAAAGAATAAGATAGAAAATGCCATGTGTGAATTTGGATCTCCAATTAACATTATGCCTTATTCTATTTATTCACAATTGAAAATTGAACCTGTGACTAAAGCTGATCTGACTATACAATTTTCTGATAGAACTAACATTAAACCCGAGGGTTTAGTCGAGGACGTTTTAGTGCAGATTGGAGATTTTGTTTTTCTTGCAGATTTCTATGTCTTAAAGATGAGTGAAGATGACAATCATCTACCTCATTTGCCGTTGTTGATAGGAAGACCTTTTCTTGCCACAGCCAGAACAAAATATGAAGTCCACGATGGAAAACTCAGCATGGAATTTGATGGGAAACTCATTGAATTCAATATTTATGAAGCCATGAAATCTCCTGTTGAGATTCATTCTATCTATGCCATTGATACCATTGAAATTTGTTCAGAACAAGTTCAATCACTTCACCATGAAGATGAACTTGAATTGGTACTTACAAGGAGCCTAGATGAAGAAGAAATCGAGGAAGCAGAAGTCCTGACGCCTGAAGAGGTAGCAGAAAGGAAGACATGCAGTGAAGAAAATCAGCTCGATCCACTTCGAAAGATGGAGGTAAACATTCCTTTAGAAGAATCAATGACATCGAAAGAAGATATCAAGATGAACATCCCTCCACCTTCTCCTCCAAGACTTGTCAAGCCCAAAGAAGAGCCACCGGATAATGAGCAACTCAGACATCTCGAGCCAAAAGACACAATCGTGCTGAATTGTGTTGACAACCAGCTTTTGGAATATGAGGATCAAGATTTCTTGGGAATCAACAAACTTCATGAGTCTGAATGCTTTGAAGATATCAAACACGCGGAATGGATATCTATGGATCAATTCTTTATGGAGGACAAGATAATTTGCCAAGACGAGGACACTTTCCAAAGGCACGAAGGGAGCAAGGCCAATCAAGGATGCCATAAGCACCCATTGCATCAACCACTGACGACAACAAAAATGGCATTGTCATTCAAAGCCATTCATGGAGTCACCCTCAATCAAATTGGTGATTTCTTTCTTTATCTTTTCTTTTCACTTTCATATTTTTATGGTCATATTCTTCCAATCTCATCATATTTGCTTTATGCTTTCAAGTGGTATGAACCATTCTAACAAAGGGAGAGGAAGGAAAGTCTAGCCAAAGACATTAAAGAAAGGCACTGCTTGGGAGGCAACCTAAGAACTTTCTAACATGTTAATTTTCTTTTTACTTTTGTTTTTCTTTTTCTTTTTTAGGATTTCAAATTAAGGAAACAAGTCGAACAATTAGAGCTTACGTTTTGAACAATTGTCAAGGAAACTGAATGAAAGCCCAAATGAGAGGAGCAAAGGATGGAAGCCAACGGACCAAAGGGGATAGCCAAAGGCCAACCTAGCTATCTCGGTTTTTGATCGAGCCAACCTAGCAAATTATGATCGAGTTAACCTAGCTAGCTCAGCCGGCCATGACCGGCCATAGCTGAGCCATATCAAGCTAACCCCGCACCACCACCGACCATCCACGCCATGCCACCTCTAGCCCGTGCCACATAAATAGAGAAGCTTTCTTAAACTCACCTCCATTTACTTTTTCTTCTTTTGCTTTGCTTTGAATGATTATTGCTTGATTGATTGCCTATTCCTTGATTTGAATTAGTTGTTTGTGTTTCTTTTCTATGTTTTCTATGCTTTGACTTGGATCTTTATTATGACTTATATGCTATAATTGCTATGATTGATGTTATGATTTGCTTGAATTACTTGTTTTGTTATATCATATGCCATAGAAGAAAGTGTTGACCCAATTATCATCACTATTAAGCATCAACTTTGCCTACTTTCTTTGTGAGTCAAGTCTTTCATTAGCACATCTACTTAGTCATCACTTATGAGGGACACAACACACACATGTGTATTCACATTGAGGACAATGTGTCTTTTAAGTGTGGGGGAGAGAGTCCAATAGAGAATCTACATGCATTCATTGATCATAAACTTAATTAATGCCATAATTTTTTCGAAAATTTTGAATTTTTTGCATATATTGAGTGATTGATTTGATTATGAATGATAATGCTTAGAATTTTTAAGAATGTTTTATTCATTGATTGATTTTTAGCATGATATCTTATTTCCTAGAATTACGTATAATTAGAGTCTTGTGATAAAAGCTTACTGTTTACTGCTTCTATAATTATCTATTTCTAGAACTTGTGTTTAATTTTTAATGAAATTACAATTATGAAAGTATGTTATGGATATGTTAATAACAAGTGTGGGGGACTACATATATAAAAGAGTAGTTTAAAAAAAAATTGTTTTCATAAAAAGAAGTGTTTTCATGCAAGAGGAGAGGAGGTATTTCTGTTTAAAAAATCAATCCATTGTTGTCACTCTTTTCTTTAACAAAAGGAGTTAGTAACCCTTGGAAAGAGGATAAGAGGCTTGGAATTGCAGAAATATTGTCCCTCTGAAAAAAAAATAAAAAGGAGTCCTTCTAGAGTGCTAGTAGTCTAAAAAATGGTAGTTAGTAACCCCAAATCATGAACACTTCGAGGTTAGTAACCTCAATTTTCTAAAAAAAAAAAACTAATTACCCTTTGAAAATCTATTATAACCCATGAAAACCCTTGATTTGTATCCATGATATGCAATCCTTTGAGTAATGGAGATAAAGATGAAGACATAAGTTTATGGAAAGAAGTAATTATAGGATGTGATGAATGGTAAGTGATTATAACAACTTTAATTATGGTTACTTGCGATACTAGTCCTATTTGGATTTGGAGATTCGAAGTTCGTGTTTGAAGACTTATTGAAGATAATTTGAAGATTTGAAGACTATTGAAGAATTATCTCAACATGCAAGAATTGAGGATTGGAGCTTTAATTGCGAAGGATTGAAGACAAGCCATGAAGAAGCCCGGAAGCTAAGGAATTTTGGATATTTTATATGGGATAATACTCAGCCCATATAAGCCCACAATTGGAATTAAAACCCCCATTTTTGCCTCCTATATCCAAGGAAATATCCAATTCCCGCATATTTGCGATACTAGTCCTATTTGGATTAGGATTCTGCGCAGTCTCGGTAAAAAAGCTATAACTTTGTGCTCATACCTCCGTTTAACGCTCGTAAGTAGGCGTTGGAAAGCTAACTCCGAGATCTACAACTTTTCTTTGAAGTCCAAGACCAAGTTCTGCCATCTTCATGTCCAAAAAAGCCGTCGAAGTGCCTGCACGAATCAAGAATTTTTCAGGATCCTATTTTGACTAAGATTTTGGTTCTAGGAAGACTTTTAAGCTAACTCGGAGACCAAGTCAGCCCTAAAAACGTCCTAGACTCCTATCCTACTTAGAATTGGAGTATCTAGGGTTAAATCCACTACAAATAGCCACCCTATGTAACAAAAATCACACACACAATATCTAGATAATTTTCTCTTCTTTTTTTGTTCTAGATCTAGTTTTTCTTTTAGTTTTAGGGCTAGGGTGCCACACCCTCTCTTTGCATAGAGAGGGGCGAGAACCCTAGGTTATTAAAGAGGAGGATTTCCCCTTCAAGTCCTGTAAGTTTTCTTCTTATTCTTTGGATGCTCACTCAATTCATGAGTGAGTAATAATTTTCTTTTCTCCAATGTAGAATTTAATTGATCTCTTGACTTATATGATAAGTTCATATTTTCACATAATTATTGGTGGTCTTAATTTCCTTTGATTTTCTCTCTTAGGTTTAATTGTAGACTTAATGAAGAAAAGGGACCAAATTGAAGGAAAATAGAAGTTGGAAGCATCAAGGAAAATTTTAGCGAAGAGATTTCAGCTACGCGAGGGAGAAAGAGCCTGGCACGACCTGCACACGGGTAGCCAAATCTTCAATGAGCGAGAACAAGTCTGGAGAGACCCACATTAGGGTAAGCTTATTTTGGACGCGGAGATGTGCCTGGCATTAGCCGTGCACGGGTGAACCTTGGACGCGTGCGGGCTAGTCGACTGGGCCCGAATTTGACCCGATTTTGACTAGATTTTCTCCTAGTATTGATGGGTTTTCACCCATTCTTAACCAATAATTATTTTCTACGAATTTTGGGCCAATAGGAGTCAGATTTATTTTATTCCTAGTCCCTTTAGGAGTTATTAATTAATATTGTGTATCCGGGAAAGCTCTTGTATTTTATTAGCTATGAATTATTCTACCTAGGAATTTTGGGAGGCTTTCTTCAAGATTTCTTTAAGGGGTTTTCTTCTTTCTCATGTTCTTAAATTCTTTCTTAATAATATTTCTTGTTTTGATTTTATGAGCATGAGTAGCTAAATCCCCAATTAGGGTTTTAGGCGTAGCCAATTGGGGATTATTATTTAATTTATGTTTTGAATTGATTCTCTGAAACGCTAGATCTATTTTCTTTGTTCTTCATAAGATTTATATGTCTGATCACCATATAGATTGTTTTAGAGATTGTGTGATGAATTGACAAGAGAAGCATAATCTTATGTAGATCTATATTTCCTCTTTTCCATCATCACCCTCTCTCCTTGACCGAACCCTACATCAACGCCCCCCCCTCCCCCTCAAATTCGAGCGGCGCTGCAACTCTTCATCGTCGACGGATAGATTCGTCCTCCGATCCTCTAAAGATCCCCTTGTTTCCTTTCAAAACTCGAAACGTAGGCACTAAACAACTCAAACTCGACCCAACATTCCCTAAACGACACTAACACCCCTTCGAATCAAGCTAAACCCGCTGCTAACTCCCAAAAGCTTCCCTTCATCAAGATCACGATTAATCCCAGCAAAAGAAGCACAAAACGCCGCCTCCTCCGCCACAAACAGCCCCGAACCGCCACTGCCACCGTCGAAATGAACTTTCTTTTAGGCTAACAGAGGCTCCTTTGTCTACATCTCCCCTAATCCCGACTAAAAAGCCTTCAACAGTCTCCTAAAAAGCTCTACCCGAAACTAAAACGCCATAAACTTCCAGACCCGAAACGCCGTCAACCTCTAAAACTCCCTGCTTTCCATAGCTTTAACACGAGGCCAAAGATGAATACTAAGAAAAATGACAACTCTTACAAGGTCGATCCCAACCACGCCTCAAACTTCAATGGAAAGCACAAGTTAGAGAAAAAAAAAAAGCTTAATCAGACATTGAAGACTCCTCTCAACTTCAAAGCTCTAACAAGACTCCAGGAAGGTATCACTTCTAACTAGTTTTATGTTTCTCTCTCTAATTTTTTGTATTTTTCGGGTATTTTTCTGTTTTGGTTGTTGGTGTTCAACTAAGTAGCTAGGAATTTATTTTGATCGAAGAAAAAGATGCCACTAGTTTAAAGAAGCTAAAAAAGAACTTTTTTTAAAAAAAAATTTCTCTCGAAATTGGCTAGGGGTTTTTTTTCTTAAACTAAAAAATGGAAACCGAATGCTTATTTTTTCTCTGCTGCTAAGAAAAAGAAAAAAAAAAGAAAGCTGCACAGGGTTTTTTTTTTTTTTTGCTTGGAGACTCCAGAATTCAAGAGACTAAAAAAAATGAGAGAGTGTGTGTGTAAGTTAGTGTGTGCTCCTCTTTTTAGCCTCTAAAATGAAGTATTTAAAGCCAGGGTGCTCTTAACCTAAGCCGTCTGTTCTTTACTCCATCCCACGGCTTTCTCTTATTGCAATCCTGGAATTGCCCCCCCCCCCCCCCCCTTTTGTCTGTTTGTGAATGTGTGCTGGAAGTGGGATTAAGTTTTCGCCTACTTTCCTTCCTTGTCTCATTCTGATCATGTTAATCTTTCTCACGTGTTTTTTTTTTCTTGTGCAGGTGTGCTGAGTTGGACAAAGAATGGTGCCACCTCATCTTTGGAGGGCCAATCAAAAGCTAGCAAGACTAGGTAAGTCTCTCTTGTTTGTTTTGACTTTTTTCTTGGTGAGAATTTTGCCTGGTGAACATGCTTGATGAATGCGATGAATTTGCTACTGAAATGTTGAGTACTTGGCTGATGCTTATTTTGATCACAATCGGCACACTGCCTGTTGTGCTTACCTTTCTGTTTAAGCCTTGAATCCATCTTTGCTCACTGCCCTGAAAATTATTGATCCGACATATTTCAATTGCCTTGTATCTGTTTACTTTGCTGCATTTTGACATGCCTTGTGAAAATGGGGAATTGCTTGCTGACTTCACCACTTTGATACCTCATTTTACCTTGGCGTTTTATGACTCACCCCTTCTTGCTTTGCTGTTCCATTCCCATTTCTGTTGCTAAATTTGAATCATGTAGTTGTGCTTGAACAACGGCCTACTTTGCCTGAATGTGACCTCATGCTCTACTGCCATGCTGACTATGTTTGAGTTGAGTATGCATGATAAATGAAAATATCCAAAGGCTATCGCAATGTGTGTGTGAAACTAGGCATGAGAGACTGCCGAATGAACTGTTCTTTGCCTGAAGTTATCGTACCCTCTTCTATCTATTGTGTAGCCATTAATTTTGATTCACATACATTGATCCTGTCAGGTAATCACGAGCAGAGATATACTGGATAGAACCCCACATGACGAAAGAAGTGGAGTTGAGATATACTAGAGTAATGAAACAAAAAAAACAAGGGAAAAGTGAAGAGCATGTGTCTCTCGTTATTAGCAAATTTCTCTGTACCAAACATGAAAATATTTGTAATTTGTAATTTCCTGTAGTTGTAACAAAGAAAGAAAATAGAGATGAAATTGAATTTTATTTTAGACTCTAAAATTGCATTTGGATGTTCAATTAACAAATAAGGGTCCAAACACTACAGAAAAACAGTGAAATAGCGGCACTTTTTTTTACATATAGCGGCGGCATCTTACACGGCGCCGCTAAAGGCGCCGTTATAACAAACGCCCTTATTTTGCGACGTCTTAGTTCTAAACGCCGCTAACTGAATAATGGCGTTTAAACGCCGTCAGATAGAGGCGTTTAGACGCCGTCATAGAATTTTTCCGAAATCACTAATTTTTTTAAAAAATAATATATAGCGGCGTCTAGACGCCACTATTTAACTTTTTTCAATTGCATATTGCGGCGTTTGGACGCCACTATTTGGGGGCGTCTAAACGCCGCCATATGCAATTTAACACTACATTTTTTTTAAAAGTAGTTAAATATAGCGGCGTTTTGTTCTGAAGACGCCGCTAAATAAGGGCGTTTTTTTTAGACGCCGCTAAATAAGGGCGTTTTGTTCTTTAGACGCCGCTAAATAAGGGCGTTTTGTTCTATAGACGCCGCTAAATAAGGGTGTTTTGTTCTACAACGCCGCTAAATAAGGGCGTTTTCTTTTCACACATGCTCCAAATCAGGGCTTCCATTTATAGGAAAATTTAGGGTGAGTGGGAGTGATTTCTATACGATAATAGCACAAAATATAAAATATCAAGAATTACACTTAATTAGCAAAGGAAGTTCATTACATTACATCCAATTGGTATTCAAAGTAGCATATATATAAAAATTGTTCTATACACAATTTCACTAAAATATCTCTATTGTTCCAGTGTTACACCAACCACACATGATTAAAGGAATTTAAGGAATCAAAAGAATCATATTGAATCTACTTGTTTACCACAACGTGATTGTGCACTGGAAATTGAAGTATTGACAAAAAAGTTACCGCTATCGCCATCGCCATCTCCACCGCCACTAGTATTAGCATTTTGAGTGCCCTACTAAAAAATATAATTAGAAAATCAATTAGAGTCAAAGACTTTTACATACATTAAATTTGATCAATTATGAAAATGGAAATGTGATTACCTGTGGCGAACTCTCTGTCACAACATCTATAGAATCAGGGAATTTTTGTGCAAAAAAAATCATGAGCTTATCTAGTTTGGAGGAAATTCGAGCATTTTCAGCAGTCAAACGATAAAGCTCTTGTCTCTCCGCTCGTCTCTCTTCTTCAATTCTTGCAATCTGTTGTTGGCTTTGTAATTCCCTTCGCTGCACACAAAAGCCAAAAATAACATTAAAACAACGAAAATAGCCCATGTCCAATCAAAATGAGAAAAACAGTCCAATATTGTAATATTCAGTTTTCATCAAATTAGAAAGCAATGCAATTTAAATTTCGAACCTGCATTTCTGCTCTTAGCTGCTGAACCTCTGATGAAGATCTTCCCTTTGAATAGGCCGTGAACATATGAGCATTGTCTTTAAAGATGTCTTTTGGTGTGACCCCCAATCCAAGACATCTGACTCGGCCAGGTTGTTCTTCCCCTAACACCTCAACCAAAATTCTGCTTTCAACTTCATCCTTTGACAAATTCTGTGTATCCTCCGTAGATGCGGTTGTCTGCAATTTTTCTATCCTTTTCTATAATAACAATTACAAATAACCACATATCAGAGCCATTTGCAAACAAAAATAATACACATTAAATGACCACAATTGCTTCATTTAGAATTGGGAAACTCACCAAAACATCCCCGACTTTTTCGTTTATGGGTGCTCCATTGCTTCTTGTATGCGTCTTCTTGTACACGTTAAGACGCCCAATATCTTCTCCTTTTTTTCTCTATAAAGAAATCCATTGAGAATTTGCATGTCATAGGAGAAAACAATTTGTTCAACTTGTTTAAATTTAAGAACAAAAGTAGCAGTAGCAACCAAGATTAATATTTACATTCTTTAAAAACGCAACAATGTAAATTACTTACCATCTCATTTCTCAGTCTCGCAAAGCTTTTTGAGCCTGCAGTATGAAGATTATATTGACATTTTCGGCTCGCGTTTCCTACTTTCTCCCTTTTCTATTAACAAAAATGCATAATGTTAATATACCAACAAGAATAATGTACCAACAAGAATGCACTTTTTCTACAAATTTAAATAGTAATAAGATTTACCTTTTGATCGGTCGTTGATCAAATCACAAGATAAATCCCCACAAACCAATAACTAATAGCTAGGGCAAGTAGAGTCGAATCCCACAGAGAAGGTGGAAACAAATTAAATCCAAATCACACTTAAGAAAGTCTTACCGAAGGGGATTTTTATGGGTTTTTCAAAATAGACAAATTAAACTAGAAAACAATAAAATAGAATAAAGCTAGAGATTAAGAAAATAGTTTGAGAAAAACAAGTGATTAAAAACATACTTCTTCTCCTTTAGGTAGTATTTTGATCTAATAAATCATGGATCATGGACACAAGACATGAATTTGACTTAAATTGCAATCAATTAAGAATCATAAATTACCCCAAATCGATATATAGCGTAAGACGTAGACATCAATTTTCATTGGAATAAAGTAATCCTCTTAACATCTTAAACAACTCCACTTGAATAATTGGTATAGGAACAGACGTAATACTAATTCCAACATGCTAATAAGATTAATCCGCATCTCGCTAAAACTAACCTCTAATATTCTGATCCGGGTTTCAGCCCTTCCTAGAATAAGCATTAAGATTATTCTTTTCCATATGCATAATAAATCAATACCAAACTCATCTACATCTATTTCCAATTCGGCCTATAGATTTCAACAAGGTTTGATAATCCCATTGAACCTAGAATTCCTAGAATTACAACTATCACTTGGACCAACATTAACTCAATTCGAGTTAACTTGAATCTAACTATAGCATTCATAAATCTCAAGATAAGTAGTACTCCAAATCAATCAAAATATGAACACATAAGATGAAACATAGGGATAAGAAACATATTCAAACAGAAAAATCAAATTCTTAAGAACAAAAGACTCACCATAGATTCATTGATCAAAAATACCTAAGGAAAAGAAGTATAAGAGATTACCTAGAGAGGCTGGAAAACTTACAAAGAAAATAGGAAGAGAAGAGGGAGGCGGCGGCCTCCTTTTCAAAACCGCAAATCCTTCGAAAATAAAAAGAGATAAAAACTATTCTATATGTCTAGGGTTTCTAGGATAAGAGGGTTTATATAGGGGACTGCCTAGGGTTTAATTTAGAGTTGTAGCTGACTTAAACTAACCCTAGGGACGTTCTGGGCTGTTCTCCATATCTTCAAGCTGACCCAAATAGAATATATGGGCTCAATTGATCAAAAACGCAAGTCAGGCCCAAAACAGATTCTGTCTGCAGACTTCAGGGACATTTTCGTCCATGAGAACGTCAGATCTGGACTTCGACCAAAACACAAAAGTTGTAGCTCTTGGAGTTAGCTTTCCAACGCATGTTCATACGCCTCGTCTGGAGCTCTGGATCAAAAGTTATGGCTGTTTTACCGAACTGTCGCCAAATCTGGAAAGTATTGAAGTAGCTTCAAGAGGAAGTGACATGAAAGTGTCGACGCTGGCTGCTGGGCATGCGCGGGACAAGGACCCCGACTCTACCTGGGCGCCCACATGGTTGCCTTGAGCACCCATGTGGTTTTCTTGAGAACCCAAGTGGGCAGTGTCACGACTCCAGTTGGGTGCCCATATGGTTTGTCTGAAGACCCATGTGTTTCGCCTGATCACCCAGATGGGCTGTGTCATAGCTCATCACCTTGACATGTCTTTTTGCCTTGAACTTGTCTTTGCTCCTTTGCCTTGAAAACACCAAGAAATCAACTTTATGACATTGATAAGTATAAAATTGACTCTTCAAGCTCTTCAATCACGAACATGATGGCTCCATTCTTCATCCAAAACTTCCTTGGAAAGTATTTGTGTCATAAATCATCCAAAAAGGCTCTATAAAGGTACAAAATTGGTGATTTTGCACTTTTCTTCTTGTCAACACCTATGAACACAATTATAACCAATATAAGGCATAATCAAGCATAAAAACACTCAAAAAGCATATGAAAAAGCTAATAAAAAGGTGAATGATTTTGGTCTGATCACCTTTCCTTTTGTTGAGTGCCAATATTCTGCCATGGGTCAAAAAGGGTTGCTGGTATCTTTGGATCTCTCGCAACTTTGGTCGCATCAAGTGTATTTCTATAGAATTCTTTCTTCAATTTATGCTTGTAGTCCCTCCACTTTTTTCCCATATTCATTTCTAGCCATGGATGTGTCTCAAAGTCAAAGCGAAATCTAGTCTGAAAACATAAACAATAATGCAAAGAAATCAGATTAACAAAACGGTTACACTTTGAATTCAAATATGGAACACAAACACACATTATAACTCTATTTGGAAAGATGCAAAATAAGTTAAATACCTTAACATACTCGACCGCTTTATCTTTGACACTGCGAGAATAAGTATTCCGTGACTGTGGACTCATTGGAAGCCATACTTGATCCCGACCCAACTTCCCTAAAAATCCTCCAAAGAGTTTACTTTCCTCTCCAACAGGTTGCCTCAATTCATTGGCTTTAACAATAACTTTGTAGGGAGGCCTTTCGGTCCAGAGTTCATTCAAATTTGTATTTACTTGTTTCTCCACTCCATTGTCATCAACTATCATTAAAAATGAGTTAGTAAATTATAAAAAAAAGTTTCAGAAAATTGGAAGTCAAATAGATTATGGTTTTAGTGGAACACCTGTGACGGTCGTCATATAATATGAATGAACCGGCTCAGACTGCACAGAAGTAGCATTATGACTGGTGCTCGGATGGGAACCATTAGCAGAATCCCCCGCTGCATTAAGCGCAGTCGAACCGACCCGAGTCGAAGTGGGAGGATCCACTGCTGGGGTCGAAGTGGGAGGATGCACTGCTGGGGTCGGAGTGGGAGGATCCACTGCTAGGGTCGAAGTGGGAGGACCAACTGCGGCAACAGTCCTAGTAGGAAGAGCCGGACCATGAACATCCTCTCCATTTGCTGCCTCAATGGGGTCGCCATTTGCTGCTAAAACCCCATTAACAGTAGGTTCTCGACACAACCGCTGAATTGCTTTCTTTGAGTTGATTATAGCAGTTGGACCTTCCGGTTTTTTCCTCTTCAATAGACCTTTGGGTTTGCTGCATAGTAGATAAAAACCAAATAAAGATTAATTAGTTACAATAACACAAATACATATAACAGCAAAAGCAAAAAAAGTTGTCATAAAACGGATTGCTAACCTTGTCTTGCAGTTTTTCATTTTGGTGATCCTCCTCGTGAGTTCGACAAGGCAAGTGTGTGTCAAAACAGAAGTTGCACAAATACATAAATGCACCATACAGAGCAAACAAAATTAACAAGACTACTTTATAACAAAAACACAAGTTATTATGTCACTTCCTAAATGAATAATCAATTAAAAAGAGTTTGACCAAGCAAAGCTGGTTTATAATTGTTTCTCTTTGCCATTGAAATAGATATATAGCAGCCATGCATTGAGTTTCAGATTTTTCCAAAATATTTTGACCCTTTTGATTTGAAAACGTGTGGCTAACAAATAATTCTATTTTGGATTTATCTTTTTCAACCTCTAAATATTTTCTCTTTTGTAATCTGCTTGGATTCATTCATTCATACCTTAGGCTAGCCTAAGCTTATGAGCTGGAGTTGCAAAATCTTTTCCACAATGAGCACAATCCAAGCTTACACGCAGAGGACCACTAATGAACACCAATAGTTAATTAACAATTTATATATAACAATTGAATTGATGAAATTAAACCAAACCCCCCAACCATTTACTATAGACATTCTTAGCAACAAAAAATATTCGGTCCCAATCACAGTGCAAATATCCCAATTAAACATTAACAAACAATTGTTTTACCTCAACTTTGCTGCTTCTCTAATCTCTCACGTTTTCTGGAAGCACGGTGTACACTGCTCAAGTTAAAAAAAAAAGCTTAGAATGTGAGAAACTTATAAATAACTTCAGCTCATGTTGATGAAGTCTGGAAATGAAGTCTAGCTAACCAAATGTTGATGATGAACTATTGATCAAAGTAATGTGAGAAACTTATAAATAACTTTCTAAATGGCTTTAAATTGTAATGCATTTGTCTGAAGCAAAAAGATTACATGCAAATGCAATCAAGTTTTTTTTTTTACAAGAACATGCAATCAAGTTTAGAATCATCAAATTACCTCTAAGGTGCCTCTCAATGAGCTACGCAGCTGTTCCCATACAATACAATGAGTACTCAATATATTAGTCTAAGAGATCTCTACAGGTGAAGAAGATGAATAATTTAAATTGATAAACTGATAAAAAAACATATTTAGAAAATTGCAGTGCACCATAAACAAAAGTGCCGAGTTGTTCCTTGAAATTAAGATCAATGTCAAAAAGGGATTTTCAACTAATTTAATGATTCCCAAACCCTAGATGAAATGCAACGTTGCAGGGTACTATTTTGTTATGAACTCTTTGCAAAACTGATTCAAAAATTATTTTGAATCAAAGAAAGATGCATGAACAACCATTTGGAGAGAAATGTTTTCAGAGAGAAATTGAACTGAAAACAAACAATCATACCAACAGTTGAATGAAAAGAAAGGAAAGCAGAGGATAAATGAAAATAAAACATAGCATCGACAACCTTTTATAGCAGTTGAAAGATAACTGGAGAAACTTATCTAAAATTCGAAAGTCTGGACAACCTTAATAAACTAAAGATATGTGGAAACAGAGTTCATATATGAAAAATCACAGAAATTTATCCCATCTGTGGTACCAAGTTTTGGAACAACTTCGAATCAAACGGAAACTCTTCCTTCTCCCAATACTAAGAGAAGAAAACGAATCAATTGAACCCCAGAATCACAACATTTAGCTGAAATATATACAAACCAAGACATAAGAAACATTGATAAGCCTAGCTGGCTAAGTTCATCAAATCATTCAGTTTCCCTTATTTATAACAATCTGCGCAAAACATTTGCTACTTCAGCATCTTCAAACCCTATGGAGATCCAACTAATTGTAATTCATAACTTTCCAACTTATTGTTATAAGAACCAAGATGTTCAAATGAATGAAATTTAATGGCAATTTTTTTTAATGACTCTTTAACGACCAACCAAGCGTTGGTACTTCAACCAAATCAAAAGAGTTTTGCCATCGGGGCAAGATCAAAATAAGGAATCATTAAGCAATCAAACTTCAGTATATGGTGAAGCCAGCACAAGAAGACATGTAATAATCAACGATCAAAACTCTGCATGCAGGCAATAAAAAGTACAGAACCAGTGACTAATCATACCTGTAGTGGTCAACAATCTCGCTGTCTGGCTTGTTGAATCTAGTGGCCAAGTGTTTTTCTGCAAGTGCCAATTAATCTGAGAGCATTTGCAATACCTTGACCAAGAGGACCTTTTGTTAATTTTGTTTGCTCTGTATGGTGCATTTATGTATTTGTGCAGCTTCTGTTTTGACACACACTTGCCTTGTCGAACTCTCGAGGAGGGTCACCAAAATGCAAAACTACAAGACAAGGTTAGCAATCCGTTTTATGACAACCTTTTATGCTTTTGCTGTTATATGTATTTGTGTTATTGTAACTAATTAATCTTTGTTTGGTTTTTGTCTACTATGCAGCAAACCCAAAGGTCTATTGAAGAAGAAAAAACCGGAAGGTCCAACTGCTATAATCAACTCAAAGAAAGCAATTCAGCGGCTGTGTCGAGAACCTACTGTTAATAGGGATTTAGCAGCAAATGGCGACCCCATTGAGGCAGCAAATGGAGTGGATGTTCCTGGTCCGGCTCTCCCTACTATGATTGTTGCCGCAATGGATCCTCCCACTTCGACCCGGGTCGGTTCAGCTGCGCTTAATGCAGCGGGGGATTCTACTAAAAATTCCCATCTGAGCACCAGTCATGATGCTACTTCTGTGCAGTCTGGGCCGGTTCATTCATATTATATGATGACCGTCACAGGTGTTCCACTAAAACCATAATCTATTTGACTTCCAATTTTTTGAAACTTTTTTTTTATAATTTACTAACTCATTTTTAATGATAGTTGATGACAATGGAGTGGAGAAACAAGTAAATACAAATTTGAACTCTGGACTGAAAGGCCTCCCTACAAAGTTATTGTTAAAGCCAATGAATTGGGGCAACCTGTTGGAGAGGAAAGTAAACTCCTTGGAGGATTTTTAGGGCAGTTGGGTCGGGATCAAGTATGGCTTCCAATGATTCCACAGTCATGAGAATACTTATTCTCCCGATGTCAAAGATAAAGCGGTCGAGTATGTTAAGGTATGTAACTTATTTTGCATCTTTCCAAATAGAGTTATAACTTGTGTTTGTGTTCCATATTTGAATTCAAAGTGTAACCGTTTTGTTAATCTGATTTTTTTGCATTATTGTTTATGTTTTCAGACTAGATTTCGCTTTGACTTTGAGACACACCCATGGCTAGAAATGAATATGGGAAAAAAGTGGAGGGACTACAAGCATAAATTGAAGAAAGAATTCTATAGAGATACACTTGATGCGACCAAAGCTGCGAGAGATCCAAAGATACCCGCAACCCTTTTTGACCCCATGGCAGAATATTGACACTCAACAAAAGGAAAGGTAAATCTTATTACTATTTAAATTTGTAGAAAAAGTGCATTCTTGTTGGTACATTATTCTTGTTGGTATATTAACATTATGCATTTTTGTTAATAGAAAAAGGAGAAAGTAGGAAAAGCGAGCCGAAAATGTCAACATAATCTTCATACTACAGGCTCAAAATACTTTGCGAGATTGAGAAATGAGATGGTAAGTAATTTACATTGCTGCGTTTTTAAAGAATGTAAATATTAATCTTGGTTGCTACTGCTACTTTTGTTCTTAAATTTAAACAAGTTGAACAAATTGTTTTCTCCTATGACATGCAAATTCTCAATGGATTTCTTTATAGAGAAAAAAGGAGAAGATATTGGGCGTCTTAACGTGTACAAGAAGACACATACAAGAAGCAATGGAGCACCCGTAAACGAAAAAGTCGCAGATGTTTTGGTGAGTTTTCCAATTCTAAATGAAGCAACTGTGGTCATTTAATGTGTATTATTTCTATTTGCAAGTGACTCTGATATGTGATTATTTGTAATTTTTATTATAGAAAAGGATAGAACAATTGCAGAAAATCGCATCTACGGAGGATACACAGAATTTATCAAAGGATGAAGTTGAAAGCAGAATTTTGGTTGAGGTGTTAGGGGAAGAACAACCTGGCCGAGTCAGATGTCTTGGATTTGGGGTCACACCAAAAGACATCTTTAAAGACAATGCTCATATGTTCACGTCCTATTCAAAGGGAAAATCTTCATCAGAGGTTCAGCAGCTAAGAGAAGAAATGCAGGTTCGAAATTTAAATTGCATTGCTTTCTAATTTGATAAAAACTGGATATTACAATATTGGATTGTTTTTCTCATTTCGATTGGACATGGGCTATTTTCGTTGTTTCAAAGTTATTTTTGGCTTTTGTGTGCAACGAAGGGAATTACAAAGCCAACAAGAGATTGCAAGAATTGAAGAAGAGAGACGAGCGGAGAGACAAGCGCTTGATCGTTTGACTGCTGAAAATGCTCGAATTTCCTCCAAACTAGATAAGCTCATGATGTTTGATGAACAAAAATTCCATGATTCTGTAGATGTTGTGACGGAGAGTTCGCCACAGGTAATCACATTTCCATTTTCATAATTGATCAAATTTAATGTATGTAAAAGTTTTTGACCCTAAACTGATTTTCTAACTATATTTTTTAGTAGGGCACTCAATTTAGTGGCGTTTCTAGCCTCAGACGCCGCCATATATAATCAAAATTGAGACAACTTCCTAGGGTATCCCGCACGCGGGAAAGGCCAACTCTTGCCCACGCCTGGGCAACCCCAGGAAGTTGTCTCCATTTTGATTATATATGGCGACGTCTGAGGCCTTAAACGCCACTAAAATAGCGGCGTTTTCTTCAATAGACACCGCTAAATAAGGGCGTTTGTTTCGATAGATGCCGCTATTTTCCAGCCATTTATGGGCAGTAATAAACAATTCTTAATTTTTATACTGACAGTTTAAATTGTATTTAATATTATAATCGACAAAAATAAAATCTAAGAAGTAAAATTAAATCAAAGAGGTATAAGAACTCAACTAAATTACGAAAGAAAATGAATTACACAATGCTACATCCAAATGGAATTCATATACATAGCATAAACACAATAAAGGATAAGTTGACCTTGCAAAATGAGAACAAACAAAGCATTTACAAAATTAAACATGTTATTCATCTAACTCAACATCATGTCGAATCCATTGCATATCGGATTCGTCAACCATTACATTGGATGGAAAAAACTTCGTTCGTGGCTCATTGGAGGATTCCCCACCCATGTCAAAATTATCTCGAGGTGTATTGTGAACAACAACATGCCAAGCTCATTCGATCGGATCTTGCGAGTAGAAAACTTGTTTAACTTGAGAGGAGAAAACATAAGGGTCATCAACAACATGATCACCGGTATGAATGAGCCGATCAAAATTGACTAGAGTAAACCCAAACTCATCTTTCCTAACACCTCTGAAACTATTCACATCAGCCCACTTACATCGAAACAAGACAACCCTATACTTTTCAACATAATCTAATTCAATGATATCATTCAGCACTCCTTAGTGGTCAAGGTTTGCTTCTAGAGGGTTCAAATCTCGAGAACTAGCATAACTTGTTGTTGACAAAGTGACAACTACTCCAGAATTTTGCGTTCGGCCCTTGCTCTCAAATTGTTTGACCTTAAACCGATATCCATTGATGGAATATGCCTTGTATCTTTTCACAATATCCTTTGGACATCGAGCAAGAATTCCAACTTCTTCAGAAACTTGAAGCCCATTGTTAACCTGAAGGTAATCCATACATAAGTAACTTAGATACAACCCATTGTAAGTAACATAATAATATTCACCAAGGTAATTAACTTACCTGTTGCCGTAACCAATCAGGAAACGTCTCCGTGAATAACTTATCAACATCACGTTGGTTAGGTCGTCGAGAACCGTTGTTGATGACCAAGCTTCTCTTGTAGTTTCTAAACATAAAAAGAAGCTTAATTAGTACTAATATGTAAAAACATATGTTTATGATATTGAATGTTTACACTAACCTTCTAAATGGCTCAATCGCATCATGGTGGAAAATAACGTATCGATGTGCTTGGGCCCTTGATATATGATCTAACTTGACATACTCAAACCCGCCAATTTTTTCACCACCACTTTCGAATAAATAAGGAACGCCATTCTCATTTTCCGAGCAGCCAGGATTTCTTGATGGTCTATTAAATCGAGTTTCGATTCCTTCAAGATATCTAGAACAGAATGTCATGCATTCCTCTACCAAGTAACCTTTGGCAATTGAACCTTCCGGAAACCGTTTGTTTAGCACGTAGGCACCCAACTTACCTAAGAACCTACGAAATCAATAGTACAAGTTAAATCTTTTTCACCATATTGAAAATAAATAACTTGCTTTTGTGGAAATTGAAGTAGTACCTTTCTATCGGATACATCCACCTAGGAGAAACCGGTCCACCAAGTTTTGCTTGTAATGGCAAGTGAATAACCAAATGCACCATTATAGTGAAAAAGCTAGGAGGAAACACCTTCTCTAGATTGCATAAAGCCAATGCGGCGCGTTCTTGAAGTTTGTCCAGCTCATCTACCTTGAGAACCTTAGCACAGAGAGCCTTGAATATGTTACAAAAGTCAATTATGACTGTAGTCACTCTCTTTGGCATTGATGACCGTAGGGCTATTGGAAGTAAGTCATGCATTAAGACATGACAATCATGTGACTTCAAATTATACAGTTTCCGGTCACTGACATTCACACATCTTGATATATTTGAGGAAAAACCATCTGGAACCTTGATGTCCTTCAAAACTTGACAGAAGATCTCCTTCTCCTTTTTAGACATGGCATATACGGCTGGAGGAATGCTTCTCTTTCCATTCTGATCCAATTGGGGATGAAGATCAGGTCAGATTCCCATCTCAACTAAGTCAAGACGACTATTTATATCGTCTTTTGATTTCCCATCCATGTCAAGAATGGTGCCGAGGATGTTATCACAGACGTTCTTCTCAATATGCATGACATCAAGGTTGTGACGCAGTAGATTGTGTTCCCAATAAATCAAATCAAAGAAAATACTCCTCTTTTTCCACAAAGATGCCTCATTTGAGCCAAAACCATCATCACCACCTCCGGTTTGAGTAGAAACGCCACCTTCTTCTATATTTCTTCTTCTTTTGCAGCTTTCTTCTTTTTCCCTTTGCCATGTGAGAATTCACAACCATTCAACATCTCCAAGATGTCGGATCTAGAGGTAATCAAATGTGATTCCCGTAATTCCACCGTGTTCTCAAAAGCACGCTTCTGCGATCTAAAGGGATGGCCTGCCTCCAACCACCTCCGATGTCCCAAATAAGAAAACTTCTTATCATGCTTCAAACAATTGGAACATGTTTCGCCCGCACAACAGGGACAAGCAAAACGACCTCTAGTACTCCATTCGGATAAATTAGCATAAGCAGGGAAGTCATTCACAGTCCACAATAATGCAGCACGGAGGTGAAAATTCTGTTTTCGGGCTGCATCGTAAGTAAGGACTCCATCCCATAATTGCTTCAACTCTTCAATGAGAGGTTGCAAATACACATCGATGTCATCCCCCGGAGCTTTCTCCCATGGAATTATGATAGACAAGATGAACGAAGATTGCTTCATACTGATCCAAGGTGCTTGATTGTAAGGAATTAAGACGACTGGCCATGTACTGTACGTACTACTCATTGTCTTAAACGGATTAAACCCATCAGATGCAAGTCCAAGGCGAACATTTCTTGGTTCCGAAGCGAAATCCGGATACCTAGAATGAAAATCCTTCCAGGCTAACGAATCTGCTGGATGCCTCAGATTTCCATCATTGGAACGGCCATCGGCATGCCACGTCATAGACTCTGAAGTCTTAGAGGACATGAAAAGCCTCTGCAGCCTTGGGATTAAAGGAAAATACCGCAATACCTTTGCAGGCCTTGATTTCCACCGCTTCGCAACAATATGCTCCCTATTCAAAGATTCACCAGAGTTGGGTTGTAACCACCGAGAACTTCGACAAACATGGCAAGACTCTTGATATGCTCTATCTCCCCAATACAACATACAATCTTGGGGACAGCTATGAATTTTCTTATACGAAAACTCCAAATCACCAATGATCTTTTTTAACTCATAAAGAGAAGTAGGAATTGCTGCAAAGGGAAATACATCTCGCAACAACTCTAAAACCAAATCTAAAGCTTTTCCCGTCATACCAGACAAGCATTTCAAGTGCAAGAGCTTTATTGAAAAGGACAACTTTGAAACTTTGAAACTTTGGAATCCGGGTAAAGTGGCTCATTCATGCTTTCAAGTAACTTATAAAAGTTTGCAGCCTCTATAGTAGGTTCTTCGTCCCTTGTATCTTCGTTTAAATCACCTACATTTGCATCATTTCCAACTTGATCAGATTCATGGCAAGATTGTCAGTCATGCATGTTCAAAGCATCACACAACAATCCGCTCACGTCAGCTCGTAAGATGTCACCTCCTAAACTTGAACTAGCCGTGGAAGAAGTGGCCGACTTACTTGAATTTCTAGTAGGCAAATCCTCACCATGGCAAACGAACTCCTTATAACCTCTTACAAAGCCATCAACAATTAAATGTTCTCGAACAATGTCTCTCTGATGCCACAAACCGTTTTTACACTTAGCACATGGGCACACTATTTCGTGACCTCGACTTTTTTTCTCAAAAGCAAAATCAAGGAACTGTTCTAACCCTGCTTCATAAACAGGATCACACCTGTCCTTTTGCATCCAACTCTTGTCCATTGCACTTTTATTTTATCCTAACAAATTACAAAGGCAAAGTGTTCAAAGATAATGAAATGCTATACTAACATCAACGTTTCAATAACAATCACCATTAAGTAACAAATCCTCACCAAATTTACATTTAACGAAAACATAAATCATGTGTTTCTAATTGGATAAATACATAGATGGCATTGAACAAAATCATAAATCAATACATGGCATTGAAAGCTAATGCATAAAGCTAAACAACATCATCAAACAAACTTGGATAAATAGGAAATAGTTATATTCTACAACCTGAAACATTACTATATGACATAACAACACAAATATTCATGGTCTCTCTAAATTTCTAAGTTCATGGTCATATCATTAGTTTCTCTAAAATTCTAAATTCTAACAAGCTAGACATAAAGCAAACACCAAAATTCCATGAACGTCAATAAAAATCAAACAACTAAAGGAAAAAGACAAACCCGAATGGTATGAAAATGAAATTGGAGCTTTGTCTTCTCTTTTCTTCTCCACAACTAGATTAGACTATGAAGAATGAAGAAAACCCATTATATTGGATGGAAAAAGAGTCAATAATATGGGGTTTAGGCTTGATTAAGCAAGAGGTAGCTCAAATGGTCGGATTTCCCTTTTTTTTTTTTTCAGAGAATCGGATCAGTTTTGGCCGGAATTTGTGGAATGAAGAAGGTTGTTCTCGACTTAGCTAAAAGTTGTCTGAACAAGCCAAAACGACGTCGTTTTGGCGAAATAAATTTTGAATATCGCGGCGTCCTAAAAAACAAACGCCACTATATATAATAAATTGTTTTATTATATACATATACATATATATATATTTTATATTCATATAAAAACTGACAAAATATTGGTATTTTTTGTTTACGAAAAAAAAATTATATATGGTGGCGTTTACAGCAAAAAACGCCACTATTTAGTGGCGTTTACCAAACAAACGCCGCCATATATATTATAGGCGAGGGAACTTTTCCCTTCTTCTCTCACTCCATATATTACAATTGCGGCGTTTAGCGGTGTCTAGAGAGAAAACGCCGCTATATATTATAGGCGTAGAGTTGGAAAATTTCTTTGTTTTAGGAGGAGGGAATTTTTCCCTCCATAAAAAGGGAAAAAAATTTCTTCCTCCATATATTAAAATAGCGGCTTTTCCTTTTCTAGATGCCACTAATTAGCGGCGTCTGATGTCCAAACGCCGCTATATATTATAGGTGTAGAGTTGTAAACTTTCTTTGTTTTAGTGGGGAGGGAATTTTTCCCTCCAAAAAAAGGAGAAAAAAATCTCTCCCTCCATATATTAATATGGCGGCGTCTTTCTACCAAAACGCCACTAAATGGCGGCGTCTTCATTTCAGACGCCGCTATAGTCAATTTCAGAAAATCATATAGCGGCGTTTGACTGAACGCCGCTAAAGAAACGCCTCTATATCAGCGTTTTTTAGTAGTGAAGCAGATAGTAATGGAAAGGCCCAAAAAGGATTAAAAGAAAACCCAAAGAAATAAAGGTCCAAAGCAAATAGTAATCGAAATGCCCAAAAAGGATTAAAAGAAAACCTAAAGAAATAAAGTTCCAAAGCAGATAGTAATGGAAAGGCCCAAAAAGGATTAAAAGAAAACCCAAAGAAATGGACTTGACCAAAAGGTAAAAGAGAGGAAGCCCAACAATTCAAAGCCTAAAAGGTAACCACTAAATATGCAAAGTCCAGAATGGTAGTGAGACCCAAAAGAAATACACCAATCACAAGATGGCCTTGGAGGCTTGGGCCATTAATTGAAAATGAGCAAAATGAGATACAAGGGAATAAGATGGAGAACGAATTAATCTATGCAATGCAAAAAAAAAAAAAACCATAACTTATAATAATGGGATATGGAATGGATGGATCGAATGAAACAATGCAATAATAGGACCATGCAATTTAATGGACAAGGCAAAGGAAATGTATTTTTTCAATGTAAATGATGCAATGCGACATATCAATGCAAGACCAATGAAATGCAATGTGAATAAAAACTTTTTTGTGATTTTTCAGCTTCTATTTTATATATTTTTTTGGATGTAATCAATATGCTAAATAGTAAAATCTTAATATTATACAAAATGTCAAAATGAATTTGAAAATGACCTAAAGGACCCTAAAGGAATAAATAACCTACATTAAAGGATTTAAGGCGAAAAATGGGTGTCTACAGGATGGTGATTTTAATGAGGTAAGCACAACTCAGGTAAGTAAGCCAACTTCTCAATCTCCAGTTAAGCCTTATGTACCACCTATTTCATATCCTCAAAGGTTGAGAAAGAGACATGATGAAGATAATTACAAAAGCTTTTTAGATTTGTTTAAGAAGATTACTATTAACATACCTTTTGTTGAAGCACTTGCCAAAATGCCTAGTTATGCTAGATACTTGAAACAGATTATGTCAAGCAAGGAGAAATCGGAGGAATATTCTACCGTACCATTAACTGAGGAGTGTAGTGCAATCCTTCAGAGGAAACTACCTCCAAAGTTAAAGGATCTAGGGAGTTTCATTATACCTTGCTACTTTGGTGAAATGAGTGTAGTCAAGTGCTTTGCTGATCTAGGTGCTAGCATAAATTTGATGCCTTTATCTCTTTCCAGGAAACCTGGATTGGAAGGCCTCAAAGCTACAACAATCGCCTTACAATTGGCCAATCGTTCGGTAAGATATCCTATAGGTGTTATAGAGGATTTGTTGGTCAAGGTTGGTAAGTTGATATTTCCTGTTGATATTTTGGTCATGGAGATGGAATATGATGTGGATATGCCTGTGATTTTGGGTAGACCATTTATGGCTACAGCCCATGCTTTGATTGATGTTGCATCTGGAAAACTCACTTTGAGTATTGGTGAGGATAAGGAAGCAATTAATATTTTCAAAGCCATGAAAAGTCTTCCTTTTGAGGATTATTGTTTTAGACTTGATGTTCTAGATGAATCTGTGAATGAGAATAATGTTAAAATGATAAGTCATGATCCTCTCCTTCCTTGTTTAACTTTGCCTTTATGTGATGAAGAAGTTGATGAAAATTTGCATAATTATGTTGCTAGGTTAGAAGGTAGTGGTTCCTTCAGTAAATGCTTAGCTATTGAAGAATTTGGACAGAGACCTAAATTGTTACCTTCTTGCCAAGTACCACCAAAGCCGGAATTGAAACAACTTCCTTCTCATTTGAGGTATGTTTTCTTGGTTGAATCAAATACTTATCCTGTTATTATCTCATCTTCTTTATCTAGTGTGCAGGAAGAGAAGATTGTACGTGTTTTGAGGAAGCACAAGATGGCTATTGCCTGGACCATTGCGGACATTAAAGGCATTAGTCCATCAGTGTGCATGCACAAGATTCTCATGGAGGAGAACCCTTTGCATAGCTGTCTTTGATTGCTCTACGATGACTTGGCTTGATTTCATTGAATGCCTCTTTTAATTGCCTTGTAATCGCTTAATGCTACTGCCTCTGTCATTTGCTATGATCCTCAGTGCTTACTTTTTTTTTCCCCATTGCTGAGTTGCCTATGGTGAACCCGTTATACTTGCTTATGGTAAACATTTAGCTGCCCTGTTCAAATACGGTTTTGCCTTTTTTGATCCTTGTTGTCACCGTATAATGAACTGAATGCATGCCTATGCTTTACCTGTTGCTATGATTCCATTGTTTTCTTGCTGTATTGACCTATTCTGCGAACCTTTTTTGTTTGTTGGAATGTTCTGTGATTACCTACAAGAGGGAAGGTGCACCACAAGCCGCCCGTGCAGAGGAAGGAATCAACAAAAAGCATGGGGAAAAAAAGAAGCTTGTCTCATACTGCCTTAGTTGGTATGGTGTTCATGGTAGAAAGAAAGCTAGCTTCCATTTAAATTTTTATTTAAATGTTGTGATGATTTTGCAGCCAACTGCTTTACCTCATGGGCTTTAAACGAGTCGAGCGTTGAGACCGAGAGAAAGGGCAAAGATGGGAAATCACGTGACCTATCCACTTTTGCATTTTTACTGTTCAAGTCCTTGCAAATGTAAATGACTCTTTTTGGTATTTTCGGTATGCCATGAAATGTAAAAGAAAATGTAAAACAAGTACTTTGTAAAAAATGAAATGCAAATTCTCTATTTCCTCACTCTTTTTTTAATTTTAATAAAGAATAAACCATCCCTTGTAAAATTGGCCTAGAAGAAATATGCCCCATAAATGGAAGTCCAACAACTAAGATTCAAATGCAAGCCAAAGTCGATGTCTAATTGCAAGCCCATCATGAACCAAATAAGCAATTGGGCAAGCAAATAGGTTACTTCTAAAACCAATAGTCCAATTAAGAGTAGTCCTAGCCAAAGTGCTTAATTTTTCTTTTTTATTATGGTATGCGAAATATGTCATGCAAATATGATATGCTAATGCGATGTATGCAATGTTAAAATTGAAATAATGCAAAATGCAAGCTATAAGAAAATCTACCAAAATATACTAAAAATTTAAGAATTGACCTAAATGTCCTTAATCGCAAATGGAAACAAATATAAACCAAAGGATATAAGTCTAAAAATAGGTGTCTACAAGGGTTACTAACTCTTGTGTTTTTTTTTTAAATAGTGACAACTATGGAAAGATCAGAAGTACCTCTTCTCCTCTTCATGAAAAAACTTCTTTTGGAAAAAAGATTTGTTTTACCCTTTTTATAAGTAGTCCCCACACTTGTTCTTGACATATCCATAACATACTTTCATCATTGTAATTTCAACAAGATTAAACACAAATTCTAGAAATAGATAGTTATAGAAGCAATAAATGAATAAGCTGATATCACAAACTCAAATTATACCTAATTCTAAGAAATAAAATGACATGCTAAAAATCAATCAATTAATAAAGCATCCTCAAAAATTCTAAGCATTCATCAATCATAATTAATTTATTCACTCAATATATGCATGAAAAATTCAAAATTTTTCAAAATTTTCGAAAAAATTCATGGATCTATGCATGTAGACTCCCTCCCCAACACTTAAAAGTCACATTGTCCTCAATGTATGAATTTTAACAAAAAATCAAAAAATTTTAGTTTCTCGAAAACTCATATGTATGCAAATGTGTGTAAAGTGTGGTGTAAAAACAATGAAAGGCACTATTTTTGTGAGTCAAGCCCTTCAAACAATTCAAAGCATCATTCATAGAATTAATCATAGCATATGAGTCATAATTAAGATCCAAATTAAAGCATAGGAAACAACAAATAAAATAAAAAAGCAAATAACTAATTCAAATCAAGGAATAGGCAAGCAATCAAAGCAAAGAAAAGAAAAAGTAAATGGAGATGAGTTTAAGAAAGCTTCTCTATTTTCCAAGCATAAGCTCCATTCGTTTCCTTTTGCAATCTGCAAAAACGTAAGCTCCATTTGCTCTCCTTTCTATCCTTAAAATGAAATCCTAAAAAGAAAAAGAAAAATAAAAGAAAGAAAAAGTATATGTTAGTAAAAGTATTGGGCTGCCTCTAAATAAGTGCCTTTCTTTAAGGTCTTTGGTTAGACTGCCTTAAAGAAATTATTCTTCAAGGGTGAAGGAACTGTGGATGTGTTCCTTCAACAAGTCCATAATGATCTTGAGAATATCATTCATGGCTTTGAGAACTTCGAGTTGAATCCAATTAGGATTTAGAATGGGTAAAGGGCATGTGGCATAGGCTGGTGCAGACATGGCCGGTGATGGCACGGTGCTGGCTGGTGGTGGAGCAGTGCAAACTCGTCCTGGCACGGTTATGGCCGGTCCTGGCAAGGCTTGGCGCGTGGGTGGAGCGGTGTTGGTCGGACCTAGCCGGGCCTTGTGCGCGGGTGGCCAGGCCATAGCCGACCTAGCATACCGGCTTGGCACGGTAGTGGCCAGGCCGTGTGCTAGGTTGGCTTGGTGGTGGCCTTGTGTTGCATCCCTCGGTGCTTTGGCTTCCATGCTTTGCTCCTCTTATCTTGGCTGAACACCTCGTTGGTTGTTGGCTTCAAGCTTGTCCTTGGCTTTTTTCTTCCTAAAGCTTGGCGGCTCAATTGCTTTAGACAAAGCTTCCAATGCTTCGTATGCCTCATCAGGGGTTCTATCAAACAAAGGTGTGTGATTGAAAGTATCCACAAGAATTTGATCATCAACTCCCAATCCTTGGTAAAAGAATTCGATCAAAATTCTTTTGGGAAAACCATGTTGAGGACATTCGGCACAAAGATTCTTGAATCTATCCCAATATTGGTAAAAGTTCTCCTCTTTGCATTGTTGAATGGGGCATAACTTCTTCCTCAACTTGGAAATTTGCTCTGAGGTCATCGTTGAAGATTCTTCGCTTGTTCCTTTCTTAACACTTTTGGAATTTACAACACAAACAAAATCGTTTGATTTCAAAGGTAATTTAGATGAAATTCTAAGATAGATAACATCAACATCGAATTCCATGGTCAATGAACCATTGAATACATCGATCTTGGTATGAGAAGTTCTTAGGAAAGGTCTTCGAGGACATTGATCTTTCGAATGTTCCATCTACATAAAAAATATGTCAATGGGAAAACTCAAATGTTCAACTTTAATTAAGACATTCTCTAGAACACCTGTAAACACAAATTTTCGTGTCTGAAAAGAATGACAGAAAGATAAGTGAAACAAAATATTGATTTTATTGATTTGAAGAAAATTAAATGGGTACAATTCTCTGTAAAAGGAAATCCTCTGATTCGATCTCTTTGGGAAGTATTCGAGGGCTTGATAGCTTGATCTCGATGAAATGAATTTGAGAGGAATGGCCGAAGGCTTGTTATTCCTCGTTGTCGGATTTGCTAGATTTGAGATTGATTTGACAGATCTTCAAAGGAGCGGTTGATTCTTTGTAGATCTGATTGATCTGGGCAGATCTATAGAGAAAGAGTCAAAGACTTGTTGTTTTCTGTAGATCGGCTGGGATTTGATGGAGAAACTTTCGTAGACTTTGTTGTTGCTTTGTTGATGGAGAAGAACTTTGCTTTGTTGTTGTGAAGAACTTTGCTGCTTTGTTGTTGCTAAGAACTTTGCTGCTTGGTTGTTGCTTTGTTGATGGAGAAGAACTTTGCTTCAGATCTGCTTTGATGGAGAAGAACTTTGCCTTGAATTTGGAGAAGAACTTTGCTTCAAATCTGCTTTGATGGAGAAAAACTTTGCCTTGAATTTGGAGAGATTGCCGGTGGCTTGAAGGCTTAAAATCTCTGAGGAGGTTAGGTTTTCTTTTGAAGAGATTAGGGTTTTCTCCCCTTTCAGTTCGTTGAAAATGAAAAGTGAGACCTCTTTATATAGAGGAAGCCAAGGTTAATTTAGTAACCCTTGTAAAGTAGAATTGGGCCAATTTTAGTGGGCCAACTTAACTACATTTTTAATTGGGCTCAAATTAGGATTTAATCCAAATAAATTTTCTTATGAACTAAACCCAAATATTTATTTAACCAACTTAACCAATAATTAATTGGTCAAATTTTTCTATCTCTACAACACCTTTGGGGTGAACCAAAGATCCATAAGCTAACTGTAGAATAACGTCAGTATTTTTCAAAGGACCAAGATTCAAGGATTTATAAAAAGAATAAGGAATTACGCTCAAAGAAGCACCTAAATCAAGCATAGCATTCTTTATAATAGTTCTTCCAATATAACAAGTAATAGAAAACGTACCTGGATCCTTGCACTTATGAGGTAAACTCTTTTGAAGCACAGCAGAAACATTAGCTCCTACACTTACCTTACCTTACAACCTTTTCTTGTTGGTACAAAGTTGCTTAAGGAACTTTGCATAATTTGGAATTTGTTGAATATCATCAAGAAGTGGGATGTTGACCTAAACTTTTCGAAGTGTCTCCAAAATATCTTGATCATCATCTTCTTTCTTTGATTTCTTCAATCTCGATGGAAAAGGTGCGGCATGTACCTTGGAATCCTTAGGCTTGTGGTGGTTTCTTTATCTTTTTCTCCATCCTTAACAGCTTCAATAAAAATGGGTTCATCTTCAATCTTGATTTCTTTGTCAGGCACTTGCAATTCTTCTTCTTTGGTGTAGCTTGGCTCTCCTTCATCTTGTGTGGCATGGGTTGGATAGGGTTCTTCCAACTCTTTTACATTCCTCAGAGTAGTTGCACTTACATTC
This sequence comes from Corchorus olitorius, assembly GCA_001974825.2. NCBI lineage: Eukaryota > Viridiplantae > Streptophyta > Magnoliopsida > Malvales > Malvaceae > Corchorus > Corchorus olitorius. The sequence continues at coordinate 12,542 of AWUE01015860.1, read as the reverse complement.
TCCCTAGGAGGTACTTTTGGTTTTGATGGGATCCTTTTGTTGACCTTGTGTCTTGAACTCACTCATGTCACTAGCCAATTGACTTATTTGTTTCCTCATCATCTCCATAGCTTCCCCCATTTGTTGCATCTCGATCAAAACTTGTGAAGATTGTTGGAAATTAGGCCTTTGAAAATTCATTGGCCTTTCTTGATAGTTACCTTAGTTCCCATATTGTTGATTTGGTTGCTCAACTCTCCATCTAGGATTGTTAGAATTTGAATAAAGTTCAGGCTTCGTTTGATATGCTCCTGCATTCCCACAGCATTGACTTCTTAAATGTTGTCTTCCAAAGAAAGGCACTTATCAGTAAATTGTCCTTGAGAACAAATAGCACAAACCTTAGGCACACTAGAAAAATTTGCATTAAACAAATTAGTGAGCATATCGATTTGTTGACTTGTTTCTTGAACTTGTTGCTCCAATGAGGTGGAATGGGTAGAGACTTCATTGATTCTTCTTGTATTGCCTTCTCTTGATGCACAGTCTTTTCAAGATCCAAACTGTTGAGTGTTTGCAGCCATATTTTCCACTAAAGTCCAAGCATCGGTGGGAATCTTGTCTATGAAAGCTCCTCCACTTGCAGAATCTATGGAAGATCTGTTAAACGGTAGTAAATCCTTCATAGAAGTATTGGATCAGCAACTGTTCATTGGTTTGGTGATTGGGGCAGCTCGCACATAGTGTCTGGAAACGTTCCCAATACTTGTGCATTGTTTCTCCATGGCGTTGCTTAATTCCGCAAATCTCCTTCCTTATACTTGATACTTTATGAGCAGGAAAGTACTTTTCCAAGAACAATTTCTTAAGGCTCGTCCATGAGGTGATTGAACCAGTATGTAGGAGGTACAAGAGTGAACGGAAAAGTTCTTAACTTGAATTGATCTTCAGGAATACCTTGAATACCTATAGATGCACATGCAATCTGGAAATCTGTAAGATGTCGGTGAGGATCTTCTCCAAGCAGACCATGAAATTTGGTTAAAATCTGAATAAATCCAGAGTTTATCTCAAAGAACCCAGTCGTATCTGGGTATCGAATTGCTAAACGTTGTGCAGTAACGTTTGGTGTAGCAAGCTCTCTCAAAGTTCTAGGAGCTTCTTCGTTTGCCATGTCTTCTGATGATGTTGAAGGGGATGACTCCTCTCCTTGTTGTCGACTTGATCTCTCCTTTCTAAGTGAAAAGAGTGTTCTTTCTGGCTTAGGATCAAATTCGAAAGCTTCTATACCACTACTTCTTGTCTTTCGCGTGCAACTTCCTAGAAAAATCAAAAACTTAAAAGAAAAAATTACTAGTAAAAGTTCTTAAACAAAAATAAACTAAAAATAGAAAAATAAAAATTAGAGAAAATTCTTAGAGATGATTAAATCTTCAATCTTTTCCTTCGTTCCCCGGCAACGACGCCAAAATTGTGATTGTGTCATCAGCAAATCACAAAATAATCCCCACAGATTCCTAACTAAGTAGATAGGGGAAGTAGGGGTCGAATCTCATGACTTGAAATAATCTTCTATAAATCTTCAATCACAAACTTCGAATATCCAAATCTTCACTCAAAATTGCTGAGTCCATATTTGTGACAAAATTCATCAAGTTAGCTCCAAAAATAGTGAAAAATAATAAGTTTCCACTTTTCTTCTCTTCAAGACCTAAAAACACAAATACTTGTAAAATAGGTGAAAATCACACATAAAAACACCAAAAAGCATAGGAAAATGATCATAAAAATAGGGCTAATTTTACCTCAATCAAGGACCGTACAGCCTTCAGCGATCTAGTGATAGGGTAAGGGATGACCTGCACATACCCGAGCTGACGTACCACTCGTTCGGGCATGTATGGCTCAATCACATCCCAATACTGAACAGAGCCGGTTAAGATAGTCTTAGGCACAAAAGTAGCCGGACCGGTACCGTAGGGCAACCACATTACCAGCACCCATATACATAAACGAACACACAAATTAGTAAATAAAATTACCCTATATATTAACCTCTATATTTATTTCATAATAAAGTTCAATTAATATAAATAAAACGATGTACCTCGGATGTGGTCGTCTAGTCAAGACGGCTACGAAATGACCATAGCCGGGCCTCCGATTTGTCCTCCACTCGGACAGTCCACATGTAGGCTTGAGGCGAGTTGGCATCAACAACCATGCGATGGGGTCAGAAGCATGAGAAGTACTCGTATATCCATGCTTGCAGTAAGGTCAGGCAACAAGCAATACCTTGAGAACCTCCACTACTCGCCACCCCTAGCTGACGATAGAGATAAGCTAATGTAGCAGATCCCCATGAATAGCGCTGAACACCCTTCAACCCGTCCTTCACCTCGTGCAGGCATGACAGTCTAATCTGGTTCCCACTCTTGTTGGCAAACAAGGTGGAACCTAACAGGATCCATACCCATGCTATCGCCTGAGTCTCCTCCATCCGATCTGGCTCACATAATGTGGCGACCGAATCAATAAAAACTCCGCCACCAGACCAGTGCCTAGTCAAAACCTCACTAGTCACCCTCAACTGCTCCATATAGGCAGTCTGCATGTCGACGATAGACGGCTCGGCAAAAATCAATCGTCCCTCCACTGGCACACGCAGAATATGCCACATATCATGCACAATGATGGTCATCTTACCGAACGACATGTGAAATGAGGCTGCTATTGGCACACGCATCAGGCTGCCACCTGATCGGTCGTCAGCAAATCATAAAAATAAAAATCCCAACAATTACTAACAAAAGATAGCTAGGGCAAGTAGGGGTCGATCCCACAGAGAGATAGGATATTGTTCTTTTTCTTAAAATAAACAGACAAAATAAAGAAGATTTTGAAAGTAGAATTAAATCAAAACAAACTAGTAATTAAAATTATCTAAGAAAGTAATCAAAAAAAATTAAAGAAAACAATTAATTAAAAAGCAGAAGATAAATTGAGAAAATAATTAAGAAAACCCTCCAACATAGAATTAATATCCCTCTTGACAATAATAACATGGATCATTGATATCAAAAAATTATGAAAACAATGGATAGCTTGCTTGGAATTTAATCCTAAATTACCCTAATTAGATAAAGCTCTTGATCCAGTGTGAATTATCCCTTTTATTCTTTAAACAATTACCTTTTCATCCAGTGTGATAATTACTCAAGAATAAAGCATTAAGATCTAGTAATTTACAAGCACAATGGACAATTAAAAATTGGTCAAAGATTCTTAAATCCCTTGGAAGGAAGATCCTTCACTTCCAATTGCTACCAAACAATTAAATCTGACGATCCTTCAAGATTCAATTTAGCTAATGCTACTTAATTTATCAAGAAAGTGCTAGCTTCAATCCACCAAAACAAGCAACATAGAATTCATGCAGAGATATTAAGAAATACCCTATTAATTTTCATATAAAAGCACAAAATCTCACCATGATATAATGATGTACCAAATCTGAAAGTGCATAGAGTCAGTTGAAGTAATAATCCTAGAATAAACCAAGTGTCGAATCCACATAGAACAATTAATCCCTATTTTAATTAATTCTATCAAGGAAAGAAATTATGAGGAATTATTAAAACAATTTAAACTAGAAACAATTAAATTGTTAAAGCAGAGAATAAAATAAGTGGTAAGATAATAATTGGAAAGCTTAGAGTTTCAGGTTTCACCTAATTGGGAAATTACTACCTAACCTATGAATTAAAGATACTAAATTAGAATAGAATTACACCTAACTATCTATGCGCTCCGTCAAGTCTACACAGGAATATCTAACTAATCAGATTCACTATCTGTTGATGAAAACCTAATTAATTACACTCATTAAGAACGAGTAATTAATCACCTATCAAATTAGCCTAAGATTCATGTCTGATCTAGTCTAGTTTGTCTATTTTCCTAGTGCCCAGATTATGCTTCTCTTGTGAGTTCATCACACAATCTCTAAAACAATCTATATGGTGATCAGACATATAAATCTTATGATGAACAAAGAAAATAGATCTAACCTTTCATAGAATCAATTCAAAACATAAATTAAATAATAATCTGCAATTGGCTACGCCTATAACCCTAATTGGGGATTTGGCTACTCATGCTCATAAAATCAAAACAAGAAATATTATTAAGAAGAAGAGAATTCAAGAATATGAGTAAGAAGAAAAACCCCTTAAAGAAATCTTGAAGAAAGCCTCCCAAAATTCCTAGGTAGAATAATTCATAACTAATAAAATACAAGAGCTTTCCCTTTTATAGGGATACAAATTACAATTAATTAATAACTTTTAAAGGGACTAGGAATAAAAGAAATCTGACTCCTATTGGCCCAAAATTCGTAGAAAATAATTATTGGTTAAGAATGGGTGAAAACCCATCAATACTAGGACAAAATCTAGTAAAAATCGGGTCAAATTAAGGTCCAGTCGACTAGCCCGCGCGCGTCCAATGTTCACCTGTGCGCAGCTAGTGCCTGGCACATCTCTGCGTCCAAAATAAGCTTACCCGCACGCGCCTAAGGGTTGATCTGCGCACGGGTCTTTCCAGACTTGTTCTCGCTCATTGAAGATTTGGCTACCCGCGCGGGTCGTGCCAGGCTCTTTCTCCCTCGCGTAGCTGAAATCTCTTGGCGAAAATTTTTCCTTGATGCTTCCAACTTCTATTTTCCTTCAATTTGGTCTCTTTTCTTCATTAAGTCTCCAATTAAACCTAAGAGAGAAAATCAAAGGAAATTAAGTCTAAAACAATTTAATTGACTAATAAAAGCACCAAAATAACACCAATAATTATGTGAAAATATGAACTTATCAAATTCCCCCACACTAAGTTCTTGCTAGTCCCTTAGCAAGCTAAACTAAAACTAAACCTAAAACATGATATTGATTCCACTTTTGTAGGTGTACGGCAGCACTTAGCATGTGACGCAAGCCTTTAAACCCCTATGTTAACATAGTGGAGGAGTTATAGTCTCCTGAGGGTTTATTGATACCCACAAACAATGCTACAATGAAAGTTAGTTCTCAAAGCTATTTAAAAAAAAAAACAATTTTCAAAAATTTATAAAAGTAAAGTAGGCTACAAATTCAAAGGGTTGGATACTTATCAAAACAAGTCAATATCTAACATTAGTAAAGCGCAAATGCTTAGTTTATCATCCAAATCATCTGCCTCAAAAGAGCAAGAGAAAACAATTTTACGTGGCTACTTACCATAGGCTTGTATCTCACCTACATCTCCACTACAACCATATCAAACCACGAACCACATATATATGCACGTGTATGAGTCGAAAGGTTTTTATAAGGGTTGTCATGGGGCCAAGGGACAGTGATTAAGGAAGAAAAGATAAGGGAAATCAAAAGTATTCAAGAATTTAGTAGAGCACAACTGTTCTAAATAATCAAGAGCTTATTTAATTGTGATAGCTCTTCCTTCACCACTACTCCACTAATTCTGCAAAATTTCCTATCTTCCATAAACTAGTGCCAATTTCTTTCGGAGTGTTCCTTTTTTTTTCCAGAGGGACAATGTCTTAGACATCTCTTCTTCCCTTTGTTTGGACACAACTCACTTTCAATAATTATTCAGGCACTTCTATCCACCATGTCATTTTCACATCTCACTAATTTCCCCCACACTTTTCTCAATCTCAATTCTTCTTCATCAACAATAAAAAGATCATTAAGCACTAAGAATTGAAATCAACAATAAGGCTCAAGAATTTTTTAGCCTTCCAACATCCATTAGAACTAAAAAAAAATCCACAAGTTATGCTCTTACTGATTCATGAATAAGGGTAAAACTTGGTTTTTCGGGCTCAGGGTTCTTTGGGATAATGTGGTTAAACGAAGAAAAGGGCTAAATATATTCAATTAGGCAACAAAGGGGTTACTAGTGACAATGTAAAAAAGGGTAGGCATCCTAAGGCTTTAACGGTCCAAACAAATGCCTTAGTCATCCCCATACACAATACACATATATTTCAAACCAATCATGCCACAAACCAATTAGTCTCGAACAGGCTCGACACAAGTTCTAGAAGTAGCAAAACCCACTTTTATACCCAATTGACAAGCATCATCTTCATTTGATAAACTTAGGTAACCATTTGCAAAACTAAGTAGAACAATGACACTATTGATGATATCCAACTCTACAATTTTTTAGCCAAAAACTAAAACAAATTTTGAAAATCTTGAATATGGACTCCTAACAAATGCCTTAATGCAATATACACATGCAGAAATAATCAAGTGAAAAGTAATGCTAACATGCCAAGGCTTAACAAAAATTTATATTCTATCCCCCCACACTTGATCCAATCATTGTCCTCAATGAACATTATAGAAAAAGATGAAGAGATAGTCGAAGAGAACACTCCCTTATAAATACGAGGATCGAAATTCCTATGTAGCGAACCAAGTTTACATCAGTAAAAGAGCAGAAATTTAGCTACAAGGAATGGAAGAACATAAAAACAAAGAGAGTGCAGAGTTAAGAAAATACATGCCAAAAGGTTAGGAACCGACAAATAAAAACTAACTATGGATAAAGAAAATAAGAAAGGAAAAGAAAATGCAAACTAAAGTGATCAGGTCATGGTGCAGATGGTGGAGGCTGAATGTGGAGGTGCGCCATAATCAAGTCAAAAGATGCCCGGATGTCAGCCTGTTCAGCTAGCAAAGTTGCCTGTGTGGCCTCGATATTAGCGAGGCGAGTGTCAATGTTTAAGGAGTTCAAAGGAGCTGCAGACGAATATTCAGGCTCATCTTCGTTAGGCTCGCTAGATGATGGATGTAATGGTACAGGCTCATCAACATAACCATGTTGGCCCTCATTATTCCATACTCCATTTTTGTGAACAAATCCAAAATTCTTCATCTTGTCCTTGTTGAGCTTAATGCTCAGGCAATGGATTGGTTGTCATCATATGCAAAGTAAAGATGTTCGTCAAACGAAGCTCATTAGTGCTGGTACTATGTGTAGGAATCATGTTGGTTCGGAGTAGCCAAGTGATGAGCCGAATCCGGATGCTATAAAACTTTGCATAGACTGTCCACTGTTTCTTGCGATTGATCGAGTAAGGAACATCCAAATGCTTGATAGCCACAGTCCTATTCCAATCCAGGTCCAAAACACAAAGGCTTGTATCCTTCAGTTTCTCAAAATGGAGCCGACCTCCTTTACCCTGAAACTTATACCATTCATTTAGCTTGGACTCCGTAATCTCAATGGATTTACCACGGACATAAGAAGAGAGAGCGATGCAAGTAGTGTGGTCCTTTTCCTCCAGATTAGCATAAAATTCCTTAACAAGTTCCGGGTAATACTTGTTAAGGAGCTTGAGAATTTCTTCCCAACCAAGATGCTCGAAAGCTTGATGAATATGGAATTGAGCATCAAAGTCTTCCGGCACAGTTTGTTCCTCAACAAAACCAAGATTCTGAATTGTGTTATACCATTCATGGTCCTTCTTATAAAGGAAGCGAGGGTCTATGGAACGTATCCTATCATCATCGGAGACCTTGCGTTTTCTTGTCATAACAAAGCAAAAGCAATATCAGGCAGCAAGGTTCCAATATAGCACTAAGATTAATCTTCCAAATTCAACAATAATCTCAGCACCGCCTAGGATCGATACTAACAACAAGAGAAGCAAAGCTATCGATGGCAGCAATTTTAATGAATAAGGACCCTCAAGTAACACACCAGCAATTCAGCACAAACTTAGTTTAAGACAAGAGAAGCAAAGCTATCGATGGCAGCAAATTTCAATGAACAAGAACCCTCAAGTAACACACTGTCGAAACATTCGGGTCCGGGGAACCCTGCCGAGACGACGTTTGAAAAGGAGTCGCCACTAATCTTTTTTTCTAAGGTGTGATTAGCCACCTATCCAATTATTAAGTCTAATATTAACCTAAGCTTGGCGAAGGCAATTCTAAACCTACTACAGTCTGCTTAACTAGAGTCTATGGGTTCAGGAGTCGGTTACGCTCGGGGAAGGATTAGCACCCCCGAGACGCCCGTCAAACGACAGTACCTCTAGTCTAAACTAAATCTAATGGGATAATACTAAAGGTTACTTTTAAATCTTGATTATTAGAGGAAAAGGGTTATAAAAGAAAATAAAATCATCTTTAAAATAAATGTCGAGAATTCGAAGAATATGATCGAACACCGTCGACCAATTCTATTTCGATTCTCTTTCACTGTTTGTTCTCTTGTTGAATCTTCCGCGCCGGGAAGAGGTTTTGAAAATGCTGTGACAAAATCTTGTACCATCTTTGTTTTTGAAAAACATGAACAATTTTATTAATTTACAAAATCTTCTTTTGGATTGCTTGATTAAGAAAACATTCTTTTTTGAAAACGCTTACCTTGAAAACTCTTGAATTATTCATTTGAAAATTGAATAAGAGAACATGATTTGAAAAAAAAACCTTTTTTGAAAACACCTTTTATTGCTTCTTTTGATTTTCTGATATTCACCTTTTTTTGGATTTTTGTCCTTTTTCCATTTCTAGATTAATGCATATATGAGAATGATGAATGTAAAGTCCAATTTATTAGCTGATTAATAAAAAGGAGTTTATTTGAATGGGCATTTACGAACCTAGCCCGGCCCTCCGGGGATATTCGTAAAGATCATTCAATCTCAGGGCAAAATCTCGAGAGGTCGTGCCCAAGCACCTTTACCCGAGATTAGCCCGTCATAGTTTAAACGCCTCTTTATTAATCGCACTTTATAGAAGTGGCATGAATTGCAAACAGTTTAAGAAATGACAGGTAAATATGATATGCATGCAGTCAAACTCTAGTTTAAATCTACTCTATATACTAGATTATTACAAACCCAGGCTTAACCAAATTGAAATTAAACTAACAAAGAGCAAATTTGAAAGAAATTAAAAGCTTCAGGGCCAAATTGGACAAACTAGGGGCTTTCCTGCACATCAAGTAAAAGATCAGCAAAGTTCAGGGAGCAAAGAGCATAAATTGAATATGAATGGCACGACTCAAGTACCCAATTGCACAAATTTAACATGAATATTCTAAATCAGGGGGGCAAATTGCATCAAACTATAAGTAGCAACTTAAATTAGGGACCAAGTTGAATGAAATCACACAAATAAAGAAAAATAAGGACCAAATAGTAATTAGAATCCTAAATCAGGGATTAAATTGTATCAAAAAGTAAATAGAATCCTAAATTAGGGACCAAATTGCATTTAATCAGGGAATAAATCTTAAATCAGGGACTAGGCCGCATAAATCAAAAATAAAATTCTAAATCCGGGACAAAATTGAATCAATAAATAAATATTACTCTAGATCAGGGACAAAATTAAATTAATGAATAAATAACAGCCTAAATTAGGGACCCAATTGAATGAAAACACAAAAATCAAGACAAATGAGGACCAAATTGAATCGAATAAAAGACTGAAGGGACACAATTGAACATGGACATAAGTATCAGTTTTTAAGTGGTCTAATTAACAACCTATAGGATTTAAATGCACAAATTAAAGGGCTTAATTGAAAAAAATTGAAACTTTACCTTAATTAGATGATTGGTATAAATACCAACACATCATCTTCTTCTCTTCTTCTCCAAAAGTTGTTGAAACCCTAGTCGCCGCACCAAGCTCCCTCCGTCACTGTTTCTTTTTATCATGGCGGATTCCAGTTCACACTCGAATACTACAAATACCTTTACCTTGCCTTTCTGATCTCAGATATAGTCTTCAAACCTTGAAAAAAAATTATCCACACCATGAATCTGGCCTAATCCGAGACAAAAACACCGAGCTTCACAAACCCGCCACTCAACCCTTTTGAAACTCGGATCTTTGATCTCCCTTGTCTTTCTGTTTTCAAAGCCCGTTACCCAATTTCAAAATTGAACCTTCCCATCGCCGAATACCCAAATCTCTCGACTTACGAATCCTATCTTAAGTTCTTCGGGAAGTGAAAAGATAAGAGCTTTCTTATTGATCCGAGAGAGCGTTTAGAGAGAGAGACTGTATATGTTGGGGTGAGAGAGATTGTGTGAGGTCTGTGTATGTTTTCTTTTAAGAAGAGAGACCGAGTATTTTGGTCTATCGATGGGTTTCAGGTTTGTGTCTATAAAGTCTGTAGGATCTGGTTGCTGTTGAGTGAGAGAAAGCCGAGAGAGAGGATTCCAGCCTTTTCTTGTGTGCGTATATTCGGGTATGAGGGAGAGGGATTTTTGTTCAATGGAGAGAAGATTGAGAGAGCTCTGTGTGTATCCTCATCAAGAATGAAAGGGAGAGATGGTAGGGCGGAGATGAGTGTGATTGAGAGAGATGAGAGTATTTTTTTTGGGTAGGGCGTTTTAGAATGCGGAGATGAGAATTCAGTGGGGAGAGTCAAGAGCCCTCGGTGTGTAAAAAAAGGAAGAGAGTTTTTTTGGTTTTCAGTGTGGTGTGTGTGAATCTGAGATTGGAGGAGGGAAGATGAGAGCTCTATGGAGTGAGAAGAGAGGGAGGATTCTGTGGGTTTTTACGAGAGAAAGGTCATCTGCGGAGAATGGGGAGAGAGAGAGTGAGATCGGAGCTGTGTGTTCTGTTTGATGTGGTGAGGTGGGGAAGGTGAGAGCTGTCAATGAGTGGGAGTGGGGGATCTACAGAGGAAGAGAGAGAAGGAAGGTGTGAATATGTGTGAGGATGTGAGTGTGTGGAAAAAAAATGAGAGTCTGCCGAGAGGGTCAGAGAGGGTGAGGTATTTTTTTGTGAGATCTGTAGTTGTGAGGTTCAAGAGTCTACTGGATGAGAGGTGGGATTGTGAGCAGTGTGAGAAAATTCAATCAGAAGATTCGTCCGCCGAGTGTGTAAGAGAGCAGGTGGTGAATCAGTGTGAAGAGAGAAATCAGAGGGAGAGAAGTTGTTGTATTAATTCCAGAATGAGGGTGCGAGGTTCAGTGTATGTTCAGAAGGGAGAGAGGGTGTTAATCTTTTCTTTTGATTCAATGCATCCTTTCCCCTCTTTTAGCTCTAACAAAATTTGTCCTCTCTGCAGGTTGTTGGGAATGGGAGCAACCGTTTGATGTGCTGGCAACCAAGGCCTCTCCATGGTAAATTTCTTCTCCCCTATGGTAACTGTAGTGGGAAACTTTGTTGTTTTTGGTACTGATCGGTCATCAGCAATCATAAAAATAATCCTCACAAATTCCTAACTAAGTAGATAGGGTAAGCAGAGGTCGATCCCACAGAGAAGGTTAATAGACTTTATCCGAATATACAATCCTTAAAAATCTCTCAAAACAAAACACAGAAAGCAGAGGTTGAAAGAAATCAATTAAATAGAAAACAATTAAACTAGAAAACAAAGCAAAGTAAATTAAATCTAGATCTATGGCAATTAAGAAAGAAAACAATAACATACTTCTTCTCCAATGGTAGAAAACAATCAAATTGAATATGGGTCCTTGATTTAAAAGATGAATTCAATATTAACTCCTTGATGATACTGGTCTAGGAAAAACCTAACATGCTATTTAGATAAGATTACCGGTTAAGGCTTAAATTACCCCTATTGTTAACTTAACAAATCAATTACCGGTTAAGGCTTAAATATTCACCAAGCAACAAAGCATTAAGATCAACTATTTAATTAGTTCTTTCACACATGCTTAATAAATAAAACCATACAACAACCAGATAAATCTGATCATTGGCATGCAAACCCAATTGAGCGTCTATTAAACGTCATCAACTCGCTACCAAACAATCAGACTCGAGGGTTAACTGTTCCGCTTGACTTAGCAATAGATCTCTCAAATTATCTCTTTAGTGGCCACAATAAAATCAATAAAGATCAAGATCGTGTAATAAAACAGAGTTTAACATGCTATCTATCAAAAATAAAATACCAAATTATAAGCACAAAAATCTCACCATCATCAATTGATTGAATTCACCAAAGGATTAGAAGTATAAGAATTTAGCTACTCATGGATTTGGGAAAATCCATGAGCGGCATAAGAGTACTTACAGAACTAGAAGGGGCGAAAATCTCCTTGACAAAAAAACTAGGTATGCCGCACCTCCCTATGGTTATAGGAGGTGGCGGCACCCTTGCCTAAACTAGAAGAAAACTAGAAGAAAAGAAATTATCTATGTGAAAATATTTTTTGTGTGTGATTTGTGTTACAGGAGGTGGCTATTTATAGTGGAAATAACCCTAGGAATTCCAATTCTAATTTGGAAAGAGGTCTAAGTCGGTTTTGGATCTAACTTAGACTCCAAGTTGGATTAAAAGTCTTCCTAGAGTAGAATCCACGTTAAAATAGGATCCTGAAAAAATCCTGATTTCGTGCATGGACTTCGACGGCATATTTGGACTTGAAAACGGCAGAACTGGGTCTTGGACTTCATAGGAAAGTTGTAGATCTCCGAGTTAGCTTTCCAACGAGTATTCATGGGCTTCAAACAGAGGTCTGAGCAGAAAGTTATGATTTTTCTACCAAACCTGCGCTT